>RCUC01147761.1:0-36914 GCA_003697995.1 Taxidea taxus jeffersonii | reverse complement strand
GCGGATACACCCTGAGTGAGTAGCCGACCATGGGTTTGTTTTGTGAGACGTCTTTAGAGCAGTGGTTCTCAAACAGGAGAAGTGTTGTACCCAGGGCACAGTTGACTACATCTGCAGGTGCTTCCTGGTTGTCACGACGTGGTGGAGAAGGCAGTGTGTTATCAGCATCTGGTGGGTAGAGGCCAGGGGTCTTACTAATCACCCTCCAGTGCTCGGAACCACCCACTACGAGTTCCATCTGGCCCAATTGTCAATCCATCCGAGGTGGAGAAACCCTGTTTTAGAGCCACTCTGAAAGACCCAAAGAGACTGTTCCAGTGTTCTCTTTCTCCCTGGCATGACCAGCGACACCTGTAACTGAAATCTCTGTCAGTAAAACAAGGTATGGATTGCCCCCAGGTGACTGACTGTACCTCAGACTTCAGCTTCATGTCCACCTTGACCTTCGCTGGGTTTCACTACAGGCAAGAACTCAAGCACTCTGGCTGTGCCCTGGTCAGGATTCTAGTGATCGGAGCACTTCCTCCTCCCAGGTTTTAGGGTGGTGGTTATCAGCCTGTGGTTTGGAGTCCTAAAGCCCAACTCAGACTCGGGACCCACCTTTTCTACCAGCTTGCCTGAATGCAAAGGACGTCCTTGGACCTCACGGTGTCATGGTGTCATCTGAGTCCTGGAGGCGATAATAGTATTTACCATTGGAATGTATGATGCTTGTTTTCATTTGAATCAACCACAAAGTGCGATCCTCTCCTCCCGCCACTCCTCCTGTGGATTGGCTTTCTGCTTGAGACCCATCGCTGTTGGGCTTCCAGAAAGTTCCCCTTCAGTGATTGGAAGAGTAAAAGAAGAAAAAAAAAAAGGTAATTCTACAGCGCTTTCCTGTGTGTGTGCTTGTATTTGTATACGGGCGTGAGAGTGGGTGCAGGCGTGTGTGCAATGACTTTGATTCCTTCTCAACAGCCTTGTGAGGCAGACAGGTAATGAGCTGAGGCTTGCATTTTGGTCTACAGGAAATTGGGACCCAGGGCAATACATCCACTCAACCCCAGTTGGTCAGGCAGCTCAGAACCTCCGCTTCCTGACTCCCAGCCCCGGTCTTGCTCTTGACCCACAACCTCTTAAGCCTTCCTGGGCTGCGAGCCTGCGTGTTGCCTGCTGGAAGGCAGTGATGGATTCAAGCCCACCCGAGGGCCTGTGTCTGGCCAGCAAAACTCAGACACGCCCGGTTCAACTCAATTCATAACCACTTGGACACTGTTTAGCCAACAGAGCCAAAAGCTTAAAACTGTCCAAAGATAGAGCATCTCTGTCCTCAATCACCGTCTGTTTTACACTTCATGACGCGTGTGTGTAATGAGTGTGAGGACTTCAGCATCTCCTTGGATGGCCCGTTCTCTCGTGTCTTCCACCTTGTAACAAACCTGCCTCCGAGACGCTATTATTAATTGGTTATTGTTTTGTGTGTCTCATGTTTCATTTCACGGACTCCTCCCTTTTCTCCCCTTTTCCGTTTGCAGATCCCTGGGGATCGCTAGAGTTAACCATTTCTTCGTAGGGATTTTTAAAATCCCACTTAATCTTGGGATACAAATTCCGGTTGACCAAATTGTGCTACAGTCTTGTCAGCGTCTCTGCATTCGGAAACCGGTTTTTTAGTCCGTGGCAGTAATACGGATTTTCCCACGTGGTCCCTTGGATTCCTGCAAGCCCGCGTTCTCCCAACTTCTATCGTGTTAGTGGAATAGCCCCACCACGCCGGCGTCCCGCTCATTGTTAATGCTGAATCAACAGGATTTTCTCCAGTTCTCCGACAGCCAAACCTGCTGTCATCAGAAAACCCTCCCCAGATGAAAACTGAAAAGAATTCTATGACCCAGAAAAAAGATTCGCCTTCAGGAAGTCTTTGGGTTTTGCCATTTTTGTCAAAACATCCCAGAGGGAGTGGGAAATATTAAAGTCAAGTCTATTTCTGGAATGAAGCCTATTTCAAAATAGAGTCTATGAACTTTCGAATTTGCAAGACAGGGCTTCTCAAAATAAGAGGCACAAAACTGGGCTATGGCAAACCCAAGGGGACCAGAAGCAATTCAAAACAAGGAGCTTAGGAACTTTTAATTGCCTCATTTTCAATTCAAACGGGAGCCTAAGTATTGATATGAAGATATATAGTCCAATTGCACATACCGATCAGCTCCTTTGCTGTGACACATGAATCCTCAGGGATCCGCCATTACACAGGATTTCTGTCATTTCAGATGAATTTTCCACCTTGTTGGAAACAACATGCTGTGCCTCTCTGATCTTCTCTTTTTCTGGGCTTCTATCTGGGGAGGCTGATTTACATTACACAGTTCTGAAAAAAGCCCGGATAGGAAAGTATTTAAAAAGCCATGGTGTAAAAACCTTATTCTAAAGGCATATGACATTTGTTTACCAAAAGGAATACAAAAGGGCTAGAAGTCAAGATTGAAACTTGAGTAAAACAGGAAAATCTGAAGTTTACAAAGTTAGAACATAGATAAATAAAACTAGCTAACAAATTGCCGTGATGTGTGTGTGTCCCCGGCCCCAGCGGCTAGGCTGTCAAGCCAACTCCGGAGATGCTGGGGTGCCCAGGACCCGTCTCCACCTAGAGAGCTTTGCTGAAATGGGCACTGCTGAGCGCCCTTCTGGTCCACGCCAGCTCCTGGTGCTCGGGGCACAGAGAAGGCAGGAGGCAACAGCACCTCTCTTTCAGAATCAAGAGGAATAAGCAAAACATCCCACACTGGTCTGCTTGTGTATCAGAAACGAAGTATTCTATAATAACCCGTTTGCATGTTAGTTCTCTATTGCTGCATAATAAATTATGCCCAAACTTAGCAGAATAGAATGGTTAGAGGACACACGGGAGGCACCGGTTGGTCCATGGCGATTTTGACATCTAGCAGGCTGTGTTCCTTGATAAAGAGTCAAGATCTAGGAATACTCTCCAACCACAGTTTGTGACTCTTTCCTCCAAGCACTCAGTTTTCCTCTAAATTATTCTTTCTTTTCCATGAAAGGCAGCTCATGTCTTCAGGTAGAATCATTTTCTAAGCCTGTTCTTGCTTGTAAAAATTTCAGGGTTCTAGGACACCTGGGTGGCTCTGTTGGTGAAGCATCTGCCTTTGGCTCAGGTCATGATCTCAGGGTCCTGGGATCGGATCAAGTCCCCCTCCAGCTCCCTGCTCAGCAGGAGCCTGCTTTCCTTCTCTCTCTGCCCCTCCCCCTACTTGCATTCTCTCTGTCTTTCATGAATAAATGATAAAATCTTTTTTAAAAAAGGAATTTCAGGGTTCTAGAGATCTCTTTTCAATGCTCCTGTTTCTGTCCCTTGTAGTTGAAGCAAGCGATGTTTTTGCCAATAAAACTCTTTAAAAAATGTTGTGGGTCTCCTATGATGCCTACAGGCACTCAGTATCCTACAGTCTTAACAAAGGAATTTAGAGCCATACCCTTGTCTACTCCTTCACATCAAGCTTCCCTGGCTTCGCTCTGGACTTCATCTTGGCCCCAAAGCCATTTTTAACTTTGGCATCATTTGATAGAGAGTCTGGGGTTTTCTAAGCAAACTCCAGTCTCCTTGAGGATTCCAGATCTTCCTCTACTGTACCTTCTTCCAAAAACAGCAAGTAGAAGCCGGGCCATTCCTCTGAGCCCCACGGCCTGGGCAGTTCCAGATCTAAGCCCACGCGCGAGGTCTGTTACGGCAGTCTCCCATTCCCAGACTTCCGTACTAGTTACTGACGGCCAGATGGCCAACTGAGGGGGCTTAAAATAAAGATGATCATATATTGTGGCTCAGGACTCCAAGAGCTCCACAGGTGGCTGGGTAGATCCTGGCTCAGCTCAGCCAGAGTCTTTCTTGTGGTCATACTCAAGATGTTGGCCAGGGCCTGCCTGGGACTGGCGGGTCCACCATCTTGGGGGGCCGATACAGGTTGTTGGAGAGAAACCTCAGTTCTATGTTGTAATATCTTTTCTAAGAGCTGGGACATTATGCTTGAGACCCGGCTATTGATCCAAGAGGAGATCAAGGTAGAAGCGATGCTGTCTTTTACGACCCAGCCTCCGAAGTTACTCACCAGTTGCCACATTCTGTTTGTTACAATCAAACTTTTAAGTTAGGCCCATATTCAAGGGGAGAAGAGTTGGTCTCTTCCTTTTATAGGAAGAGTGCCAAAGATTTTGTGGACATATTTTAAAAGTACCAGAGTACACCTTTGAGACAGCAAGTAAATCAGGATCCTGGGATACCTCCAGAACTATCCAGAAATCCTCCACATCTTTAGGATGAACAAGAGCAGCATCCCTAGGAAAAAAGAAAGCATTAGGCCCACCTCAACCCCAAGTTAATCTCAAGGGCATGTTAGGGAGCTGGGTGCTTGCAGAACCAGCTTGTAGATATGGACACAGGAGCTGGCTTTGCCTGGCAGCCTCGCATCAGACTGAGCAGAGGAAGGTTCTCGTCTGGGGAGAGTCGACAGGGCTAGTCTGCCTCGCCAGTGTGCTGGTCAGTCAGGCCCTCAAAAAGAATGCTAGCCCACAAAGGCAAGGAAAGTTCATAAAATAGAATTTCTGTAGTAGGAGAAGAGAGAGAACAAGGTGTGATTTTGGTGGGGGGGAAGAGGGTCACTACTTAAAGCTCTCTGTGTCATACCAATTAGTTAAGAATTGTGCTTATTAATTTCCAAAGCAGTTTCACGTGTATTTTTAAGTTCATATGCAATATTTCTTTTGATGCCATTATGGTGGATTGTTGGATAACTTGATATTTGGGCAGGTGCTTATTTGTATGGGTCGGAAGGAAAGAAATTAGAGCTCATTAATATTGTATGACATCATCACAATATATATGAACATCGGAAAACATCTATAAATAGGGCAACTGCATACACATTTGATACATACAAGCTATTTCAACTCCATACACATGGGTGCGCTCTTCAAGGGACCTGGAGTCTCTTGGGGAAGGTGGTGGTAGTTGTGGTGTGCACGGTGCAAAGCTAGTTGTCATTATATCGTAGCAGAGGAATCAATAGATGGCTGGAAAGCCTGACGTAGGGAAGCACTCATTTTGACAATACGAGGATAGTTCTCGGAAACCTCAATCTTGTGTGATGGATAAGATTTTCTTTCAGGAGATGAAGAGAAAGAAAGGCCATCTCCATGAAGCAATCAAGCTGCAGAAAGATCTGGAAGCAGCAAGGAGTTCAGGGTGCATTTTAGAAAGTGCAAGGACCCACGGGACAGGATGGGACCAACAAGGCAAGATAAGGTCTGAGTCGGGATGGCCCAGACTTAGGGCAGGGGTCATAGGTGGAGTTCTGAACCCCTGACTCACCAAAGGACCTGTGCTCTGTTGAAGGCAAAGGGGAGTGAGCACAGAGTCCTGAGCAGGGAAATGAGATAATCAGGTGTTTATTTGATGAACCTGTGCTCATCGTCATTCCTCCACGTTAATACTGTGTGTACCTTTCTCATCTTAGAAGCAAAGTAGCATCTCACAGCATTGCTGTGAGAATTTAGTATATTAACATGTGAGAATTAATGTGAGAATTAATGTAAGAATTAATAAACAAGCAAAGGACGGGAATGGCTTTGACCCAAACATAATGAAGAAAAGTATTTGGAAACACTTACATGTGTGAGGATTCTCTAAATCCTTCCACTTAATTATAATAACAATAAAAACAACAGCAAAGCCTTATTCTGTAATCCACACATAGTATGGAAAAGAAGAAACTAATCCTGTCTTTATATTCCAAGACAATTGCAGAGCAGATTTTTTGAGAGGATCTACTCAGGACTCTCTCCTTAGTGTTTGCTCTCCTTCTTCAAGAGGTGTTAACATACCTTATTAAACAAAATATGCCAGAAAATACAAAAATAAATTTCCCTCCTTTTCTCCTTTGATGTTTGTTTTTCTCCTGGACCAGGACGCATGTGGAGAGTTTTCCTAAAGCTTCCCACATGGGACAGCAGGTTCATGGCCAGTGTGGGGCAGAGTGAATCTGGGGGTCACTTTGACCGTGGGCTGGTGCTTTCTGAGATCCTGAGACGCCAGTGTTCAGAAAAGGTAGACAAGTAACTTCTTCCTTTGAATGTTGTTCTTTTAAATTTATTTTTGTGATGGGACTTACATTTTTTTTTAAAGCAGAATTATTAAAAAGTGGTCTCTAAATAGTTTTTCCTGAAGCTAAATTAAAACATGAAGCAGAAAGCTGCAAAATCTAACTCATTTTTTCAACCAGTGTTCCCAAGATATTTGTTGTTGAGTGATGAGTGGCCAGGGTATGAGGAGGACGTACAGAAGTATGCTGAGGTGAAGGGCAATGTTCCTAAAAAAGCAGTTGAAGGAAGAGGGCAGGATCAGAACAGGCTGGAAAGCAGGGTATCGTTCTAGAAAAAGAATATATTTTTTTAAGATTTTATTTATTTATTTGACAGACAGAGCTCACAAGTAGGCACAGAGGCAGGCAGAGAGAGAGGAGGAAGCAGGCTCCCCGTGGAGCAGAGAGCCTGATGTGGGGCTCGGTCCCAGGACCCTGAGATCATGACCTGAGCCGAAGGCAGAGGCTTTAACCCACTGAGCCACCCAGGCACCCTGAAAAAGAATAATTTTTTAAGGAGAAAAAAAAATACTAGTGTAAGGAATGTTATCAAATACAGGATATGACATAACTTATACGGACTACAGATAAGAGGTGAAATGGGAAAATAACCCATTTATTTTTTTAAATTAACACATGATCAAAATGTGCATTGGGAAATAAAATGTAGAATGCAGAAATAAAAGAAGGATAAAGCATAATATTAAATTACCCTTATTTCTAAACATTGCCATCTGTTCTTTTAATTGAAATTATACACAAATCATTCATGTGGTGTTTAATATGGAATGAAAAAAGTCCTCTCTGCATTCATGACATCAAGGTTTAGTCAGTTATGTTCATATCAAAAAGTAAGATTTTTTTAGAATATATACTCAACTGGAATAAATTATAGTGGATTCAACTCAAACCTTAACATCTCTATAAAGATGAAAATATAGGTTTTGGAATCAGTTCCTCTGCTACTTCGCAAACCTGCCTTTTTGTGCTCCCATAGGCAAGTGTGCAGTAAGTTCTCTAGAAAAAAAAACAGCATGCAGGAGGCCACATGGAGCTTACCTCGTCCTCTTGGAGCCGGGGGAGGGATGTCTGATGAGAGATAAACTGAAAAATGAGGAGAAAACAGGCCAAGAGAAGGAAGAAGTATAAAAGTTTTCCTGGGCCTCTGCTCCATGTTGATGGCTAGAGCAAGAGGAACCTTGAAAACTACAGGATCCTTCCTTCCTCCCCTGGAGGATTTCATGAGGAGACACAGGCTCTGAGTTGGGGTAGCTCCGGGCTGTGTCCCTTGTCCCTGCTGGGCAAGTCTCCTTGTCTCTGACAGAGCTGTGGAGACCTTGTCACCCTTCAGACAGTCCTGGGAGAGGCTCTGCAGGAGCACAGGGATGCTGTGCTCACTGAGTCAGGTCCTTAGTAGCCTGACCTTCTGTGTCAAGACAAGGGGCCCCAGGAGGCCCGTGGGACATTTCACTAATTTCTCTGGGGTTCATCCACAACTTTCCAGAACAAAAGCCCTGAATAGCCACTGAGCTTTCTGTGTCTGGCCTGCTTTACGCTGGCTAGAGTGCTAGCTCACTCAGTCGCACCCAGTTCGGGACCATGTCCAGGCTGTGGGCCCGGAGAGCTGGCACACCCCTGAGCGTGGGCCGCTTGCCTCCACAGGACTGGGATGTGAGTTCTCTGGCAGAAACAGATGGTGGGGTTTCAAGCCGTCACTTCCAGTGGAAAGGTAGATGTGCAAACAAATAAGGAAGAGACCCCAAGGGGAAACGGTAGGGCTGGAGAAGGACCTGCGTGTTCCAAATGAAATATGAGGGAAAACAGATTTGTACTGGAAATTTTCTGTGCATCAACTCAGAGAAACAGATAATAATTAGAAAAGGTGCTTTGCAATGTTTTCAGCGCAAAAGGAGAAGAACAGCACTGTTCTCTCTCTGAACTGTGCCCCTTTTCAACATCACTAGATATCAGAGGCATCTTCATGGAAGACTGGAGAGATTCAACTCCTAAATCTGGATGCTGTAATTTCTCCCAGAAAGTTCTTTCCACCACCTGGCAGCACAGTACAAGGCATACAAACTTATTAAAAATATATTTGATAATTACATTAGTAAACCACATGATAGGGGGTATCCTCATGCCTTAGCTATGAAGATTGGCTATGTAGTTTTCTTTTTTTTTAATTTAAAAGTTAGTTGAAATAACAGAAATCGTGCCTAACATGTGCCTCAATAGAAAAGGCAGAGTGTGAAGGAGAGGGAGGGACATGAAATGATTTGAATGTATTACCCACAAAAACTGCAATACCATGTGATATCACCAACTTTTCATTTTGAAATACATAGGACATGTTTCATGTTATTCTGGTGCTTGGGGACACCTACCCAACCCCTCAAACCCTCCCTCCACATGCTTTCCAGCAGGGTTTTTTCTGCTCCATTAGATGTGACAATTCCATACGCTGCAAAATCTTCCCCTTAATGTGTTCCAGAAGTTAGGTCACAGGATGGCCTGCAGGTTCTAAGTGAGTTTCGTAGTTGATTACTGAAATTCAAATCTCCATAGATATCAACCAGATGATTTCTTCCAGAAAGTTCTTTCCAGGATCATCAATGTAAGACAAAGTCCATGCAAAGTCTAAAGAGCTATTTGATAAGACACCACAGTACCGGGAAAGACCGGTTCCTGGTGAGGATCTTTCGTCCATTTATTTAAGAAGCTCATGTAGCTGTGTTTGTAACCAGAAACGAAGAAGCAACCAGGAGACAACAAATGCATGTTTGCAATAATAATTATGACACTGAAAAAAAGATACCAGGGTGGGGACACACAAGGTGGCTTTAATTCAATACATAGGTTCTAGACGTGCAAAATGTTTTCAAAAAGAGCAAAGAACTGACGGTATAATATTTTGCTAAAAAAGGATAAGAAGGTCACAAATACACAGACAGAAACTTTATGAGTGATAAACTTTCTCCTACTCCTACCACCCATTATTTATTTATTTATTTATTGCTTAGTAAATCCCTAGGGATGGGCTTACTGGATCCCATTGTAGGAGAATATCTAGTTGTTTTTCTTTCTGCCCCCTAATTTCTCTAAGCTTTTTAATTTTTTTAGAGGGGAAAGAGGCAGAGGAAGAGGAAAGGGGAAAATACCAAGCAGGTTCCTCCACCCCCGCACTGAACCTGATCTGAGGCTCAATCTCACGACCCTGAGATCATGACCTGAGCCAAAATCAGGAGTCAGACGCTCAACCTACTGAGCCACCCAGGCAAACTCTCCCCTTAATTTTCTCAAAATGCAATCTATGAAGTGGGTACAATTGTTATAATCACTTCACAAATGATCACAGAAATGCTGTGGACACACAGGCAGTAAGTGATAAAGCCAAGTGTGACCCTGGCAATTTCCTTCCAAAATTCATGCCTCTAGCACATGATAGGGTGGTGGCAAAACAGGTCTGGAGAAATGTCCAGGAGGGGGGTCACAGGTGCCCTGGAGACCAATTTGTTTAAGGGATTTGGGATTGATCTTACGTGAGGGACCTCCTAAGGTATTCATTTCTCTGTTTGCTATTGAAGGTTTGAAAACAGGGATTTACTAAACAGAAATGAAAACATTAAGTTCATGGAAAGACTAGAATAAAATGTCCATAACAGCTTTATTCGTGAGGGCATGTCAGCAAGTGCATCGAATGTGGAGGCAGCCGAGCACTAACAGGGAATGCACCGCTGGTACAGGTATGGGTAGTCTTCAAAGGCATGAGGCTGAGTCAAAGAGATGCTGCCTGCACAGAAGAAATTAGACCACACTGATACAAAGGTCTAGAGAGGAAGACAGTCATCTGTGGCGGAAGGAAAGAAGCATGCTGGCCCTGGGTTAGTGGGTGAGGCTGACCGGAAAGGAGCATGAGGGACGTTTCCAGGGTGAGGGGGTTGCCCTGTGTCATGGTTGGGCGTTGGGTTGTAAGCATTCGCCAAATTTCAGAGAATGCACACTTAAAATTGGTACGTTTCATTGTGTGTGAATCTTATACCAAAATGATATAAGTAAGTGTTAAATTCAAAACCATGATGCACTGGGTAGGTATGCAGGAGGAATGTACTCTCGGCAAAGTACTTTGAAATACATCAGGAACATACGATGGTTCATTGTTGAATACAGGATGGAAAAATGGGTAGGACATTGATACAGAAACTTCAGTGAAATGTTAATGTTAGAATCCAGTGGTCAGTCTATGGATGTTCACTTTAAAAAAATGCCTTTCACTTTGCTGTATCTGAACATTTTCACAATAAGTGTTGGGAGAAAAAACACGAAAGACCTCTGGCAAAAATGCTAATTTAGATTAATTTCAGATGAAATGATTTCACACTTTTATGTTTCCAGTGAAAGTAAACTCAAGCAAGTTTCCTTTAGTTCTTTGAGAGTGTGCATTATATATTGCCCGACAATTATTGACGGATTTACCCCACGCCAGCACTAACCATATTTTTTTTCATTGACCATTTTTATAGGACAAAAGTTAAATGAGCCCAGTCTTTTGCAGTTAATTTTTATAGCATCATTGATTAGATTTCCCCAAATAATTTATTTCTCACTTCATACCCTAGAAGGTAATCCCATTAAATATAGTGTCACATTTTAAACCCACGCTGCCTTGGCTTCCCACTGAAAGATTTACGTAAGGTCTAAAACAAGAGCTATTTCTGCCTAATGATCTGTATGTAAAAGCAACAGAAATATAGAAGATAGGAATAATCAATCTATAACGTGTTATATATTTCCTTAGAGTTGTCCAAGTGATCAAAGGTTTCCTGGCGAGGGTCCTTATACACTGCAGTGACTCCAGTTAACTAAACACTAAAAATAGATGTTTCTCTTAAATTTAACATTACCTCTAGCAGCTGGGATAGTTGATCATTTGCTGCGGGCCATTCAAATATATAGCCTAATTATCTAATTCAGTCAGTAAATAAAATAAAAGAATCGTCTACAGCCTATAGGGCACCAGAGCGCCTCTCTGGGAAGTTACAGAGGCAGAGACAGAGCCCTTAACCTTGGAGGGTTTTCTATCAATGACAGTTAAAGATGCCGTACAAATAGATTAAAATGAAGGTCCTACTCTTAAGAACTTCCTGCCTTGCTCAGGGACAACGCAAAGACATAGTGAAGAAAATAAACGGAATAGGGTGTCCTAAGAAAATACACATATAGAGATAAATTGTTCCAAAGTACCTCTCCCTTACGATGCCAAATGTAAGTTACAAGTGCAATTTTAGGTTGTTAATGAATACTTTAAAGATCAATAACTTCAGTGTAGTAGCTTAATATGGAATTTAGAGGAAGAAACATGAATAAATACGGTCTAATCTTACACACAATTATGGCTAACATTTATGGAATACATTTTAAGGTATTCTGTTACTTTTCTACTAGTAGTAGAGAAATTCTCCTAATAATTTTATGAGGTATTTACAGTTTTCCCCATATTGTACTGACACGAAAATGGAGATGTAGGGATTAGGTTAAGTGCCCGAATCTACAGGACTGATAAGAGAGAGGTTGGGATGGATGGATGTGTGGGTCCCTGGTCCGTGGGCTGAGCCCCTTCTAGAGCCTGCCCTTCTGTGATGCTGAGTTAACTGTACCTGGTGTGGAAGCAAGTCTTAAGGTCAGGATTGGGTTAAATAATTTTATTTTTCCAGATGTTGTCATATGTTCTAAAACGTCTCTACTAATGAGTCACGTAGACTGGAATTAAAGAATTTTAGCTCTCATGATGTAGGAGAAACTGAGGAAAATTAAAGTATTTTGGAGAATTTTTTTAAAAATGTAGAGTAAACTTCCTTGGGCAAACTTGCCCCCATTTAATTTAGAAACCAGTTGGTGAGGGGCATCATCCCAAAGCATTACCTATACTCTCCTCTCCATATAAATAGCAATTAGCTTTTATTGAGTACTTACTATGTACTATGCAACTGCTTTAGCTCATTGTATGCAGCATGTAACAATCCACATTTTGGAGTTAAGGGAACTGGGACACACGTAGGGGAATCACCCAGGGTCATTCAGCTGGTGGAGCCGGGTTCATATCCACATACTATCTACTGCTGAGGTGGGTCACCTTCCTGTCAACTCAGATACACTGCCTCGTCCCCAAAATGCGCAGAGTGCACTTTCAACCTTGCCAATGCCTCTGTGTGGGGGCAGAATTTTCCAGTGTGGCATACCGATTAACCAGCTCTGACGTCATTTTCTTTTCTTAAATCTTTGGGAGAGGCTATTGCACTCCCAGATCTGTATTTCTACAGGGATTATCTCCCTTTCCCTTCTTTGGGGTTCAGAATGAAATGGAAGAACTGCATGTGTATATATCTGTGTCTCTTTCTCTATCTCTAGCTACAGATCTCTGTATTGATGTGTGCCCATACCCGTATTTTTTCCTGCATGGAGGATTCATTGTACGAGGCTGGCCTCAGTTGTGGACATTCAAAAGTGACAGATTTTTGAGATGGAACAATATTTGCAATGGGCATTTTATCCTTGACAACAACAATTAAAGTCTCCTAGACAACTCTTGTACATAAATATGTAGATATATGCCTATGCATTTAGACATATTACGCATATGTATAGAAATGACATATAGATATATATGTCTATGTATCTATCTATACACATGTGTGAGTGTTTAGATAGATAGAGGATAGATAGGTAGATAGATAATAGCTAGTAAGTAGTCGATAGAGGTATAGATATTTTTAAGGGCGGGTAAGGGAAGTTTAATGTTCACTTTCTATAATGCACCATTTTTTCTTTCAAATTAACTGATTTTTACCTTAACCTTTAGTAATGTAGAAATGTATTCGTTGCTTGCTTGGTTTACGTAGTTTCAAACTTGGGGAATTGAAAAAAATGTATATATATGTATGTATGTATATGTATATCATTGATGGTCACAAGCTGTGGGATCCTCTCTGTACGGCCACCTTGCTCTGTTTATTATAAGAGAAGGCTTCTCCAAGTGAGTGACATAAACCAAACTTTAGCTCTTTTTTTTTAAGGTTTTATTTATTTATTTGAGAGATTGAGCATGAGTTGGGGGGTGGGGAATGCAGAGAGACAAGCAGACTGCCTCCTGAGTATGGAGTCCAATGTGGGGCTCAATCCCAAGACCCTGAGATCATGACCTGACCCGAAGTCAGATGCTTACCCAACTAAGCCACCCAGGTGCCCCCAAGTTTCAACTCTGGATGGACTAAGACACACCACCCAAGGGTCCTTCTGAGTAGCATCCTTACATTAGGAAATCTGGACTCTACTTCCTTGGAATTCCAACTCAAAAGCATTGTGTGTACCTATATACAAAATAATAGCATATAATTTTAAAAACTCTGTACTGTAAAGCCGCAAAGTTCTATATTTAGTCATTTAATAAAAATACCTTAATTTTGTCTTTAATTTTTTTTTATGGATAAAGAGGCACAAAGCAAATAGATCTTTAACACCTCCAGAAAGAAATCACACAAAAATAATTATAATATGTGATTCAGAGCTTTGTTTTTCAGAAAGGTAATAAATTAAACATTCTCCTTGGAGGATTCTTGATTGTGCAAAATGAGACTGACGAGGTGGAACTTGTTCTTTCTATGACTTCCTGACATGCCGAGCAGGGATGCTAACATCTCCAAAGAGAAATGGAAACTTTTGCAGGGTTTGAGGAAGGACTAGGGGTCCTTAACCTAAGAGTAGACATGGATTACGTTGTCTTCCCAGCCTTGTTCCTTTAAGAGTTTCTTCTACAAAACAATGGTCGGCTGGAGGAAAGGAAAGCTGCATCTAGCCACATACATTTGCAATTTAATCTGAGTATCACACTGAAAAAAGAAATAATGGCTTAGCTCCTGGCGAAGGTGTTCTCAGCAATGGTGTTTCACTGTATTTCCTCTTCACAGCATAAACTCTCAGCGGCGTGGCTTCAGCCTTTGGTCTATGAACAAACCACCTCAGTTCCTCTCCAGATTGTTCTGTGGCCACAGGGAAGCCAAAACAGCGCAGAGCCTTCACGTCTACATCCTCCCTGCCTCTCCAAGTGTCCTGTGAAGAGAAGTGTGCCTTCCCCTTGCAGCTATCCACAATATTCAGAAGTCTGTTACAAGGTGTATTTCCAAGATGTGTTGCTTACACTATTTTGTTAATCCTATTTGAGTACCCGAAAAAGAAAAAAAAACCCTGGATCCCGGGTCCTGTCATAAGACCTCTGCTGCTGAACAGCAAGTGCCCCTATTCAATAATAAATCTAAGGAGGGATGGTAGCTGACCTGCGTTCCAGAGGATGACCCTTAGGTTATAAGTATATTTATCTTCATGGTTCACTTAGGAGCATCCTTCCTCACCTTTACTGTTTCAGATTCATGGCTCCCGTGTCAGTGCCTTTGTAGACAGAAATGTTAGATCATAACAATGAGAACAGAAAACCATGAAACCCTCACATCTCCCGGCCGCTAGAAGCTTGCACTCAGGGAGAAAGGAAAGCATTAATGGGTACTGTTCAAAAGGTAGCATGTGCTACCCGTGGTATCTTGGCAATGCTCCAAGGGAGCCACAGAGATGCCACCGTCAACACCTCTGCCATCTGATTTCACCTCCTCCCAGCATGCCATGAGCTGAAAAGGAAGGTCTGGAAGCTGGAATATGCATCAGTTTTCCCATGCTCCAGTCTTCCAAAAGATGCTAAAAATTGAAAGACTGGTTGAAAAAAATGATATTTAGGTGACTTCGAGAGGAAAGAGGAAGAATCATTTTTCAGGGTCATCACCAGAAGGCTAAGTCAAGAGTCAAGGAGTTCTACCAGCTGTCTTCCAAATCACTCTTCTTCCGTTTAAGTAATGAGGTGACAGGTGCACTTGCATTAAACATATTTATTTGTAGGTTATATATTCACACTAGTTCATTATCTTTAATCCTGGTTTAATTGAATGTTTATAGATATTCGGATTGCTAATGTGATTAACTTTTTTATATATTTCCTAACCTAATTTACTTGAATACATGTTCCATGTATATTTTTGATGTTGATCATGCTGGGCTTAATTTCCAGATTTTCCTCTACGCTGTCATGCCAAACGAACCCCCAATTTCAATTCAGCCTACTACCATATTTTATTCTATATCTTATGATTTCTAAAATACATTTTGCAATCAAATCCCCAATGTATTCTAAAAAGGACACTGTAATTTGACATATGTGACTGAACTTCTTGAAATGAAAACATTTTGTTATTTCAGAAACTCGGTGGGTTAATTTTTTTTCTCTGAAATGCAGGCATCCTTATAAGAAGGATAATTTTAAAAATTGAAGGAGAATTTCTATTTTGTGCATATTGCCTAAGCAGGGGGGGAACAACCTCACCAAGAATGTTTTTAAATGCAATTAAAATAAAAAGATAACAGTTTCACCTAACAGACTGGCAAAAATTGAAACAGAAGGACCATGCCTAGCACCATCCCCGGCAACAGTCTCTAACCTCGTTGGTATTGGTGGAATCACAAGCTGCCATTCACTCACACATGTAGGAAAAGTCCTTAAAATACACAAACCCTCTAATTTTACTTTTAGGAATTTAATCTATGGAAATAACCACAAATGCTGGAAAGTTACATGTACAAGGACATTCATGCCCAATCATTTATAGTAGAGAGAGTTAATAAACAGCCTAAATACTCAGACAAAATTTTTAAAGAAGTGCCATGAAAAAACACTGGGTAGCCATTTAAAATAAAGGTAGAGAGAGCACCCGTGATATACCACTAGCAGAAGCAGCAGACTACAGATAGCCGAACGCCAGTGTTTACTAATTTACGTGTAGTATCGTAGATGCAGGGATCCAAAGTAAGATCAGATATAGCCTGAAATGTTAGCGTCACTCATACTTGACTTGTAAGACAACGGGAATTTGAATTTGGTTTTTCTTTTTTTATTGTTGTTGCCTTTGCTTTATTTTCTTCAGAGAACATCTGTTATTTTCATAGAGGTAGGAGAGCTTAGTAGCCTTTAACTGGAAGAATGCTTAATAGAAATGATATTGTCCTTGTATGGTTTCCTTACTGCTCTCAGGAGAGGCGAGAAGATGCCCTCGCATTCCCTTCTCCACAACCCCCCACCCACCCTGCCCCGTCCAGAGATGTTAGATGACCTGCTTGGTCACACTCCGTGGTCACTTGCATCAGGAGTGAGGCTGCTGATCCAAACATCACACTCATCAATGGGGTATCTTTTTTGGCTTCCTCTTCCTTCTTTTTGGCTAAAATAGCTCGCTGAACTCAGGGTCCCTCTGGAGCCCAAGACCGGCTCCTTTTCTCTGTCTGTCTGTCTTCAAGTTCAGCTGTTTGGGTTTGGATTCTTTCCCCAGCAACCCCAACCCCAGAATCAGTCAGCCTTGCAGAGAATGGCGTGATTGCAGAACTAGGTTTCGGCGCCATGCAGTCAAGAGGACGCTGTGGTTTTAAGTTAGGCTGCCTATTCTGTTACGGTTTGCTCTGCAGATTTCCTGCACAAGCCCCTCCAGTGAAAGGTGGTGTGCCCTGTCTTATTTTTCTCCCATTGTTACTTATGTCTGTAACTCCCTGGGAGCCTCCTAAGTAGGAGACACCAGGATTTGAAGTAGGAACCAGGCATTCCTCAGTCCCCTAAGCAAACACCACTGAATAAGTTGAAGATTTTGCCCCAGCCAGGCCTGGCGTCATGCGCTGTTGATCTGAGAAGTCACATAGGCTCCGCTGTGAGAATGGCCCTGAGCTCTGCTGTTGCCGTCTTGAATTCTTTAGCAACTTCTGGACAAAAGGCCCTCGGCTTCACAAATTGTGTAGCTGGTTGTAGACCCAGTGTCAAACCTTGACTGTTCTTTCTGCTAAAACATGTGGCCAAATCAAAATTCAGACAGATAAATTCATTTTGTGTACTGGGGAAAAGAACAGCGGAGCATCTCTTTTTTTTTTTTTTTTGGACAAATATAGAAGAACTGTCTCTCTTTCCCAGAAAGCCTTCTGAGCCCTTATTTTTTGCACCTGACTACAGATTTGCATTTGAGAATTACTCTGGGAGATGAGGGGGAAACCGTGGGCTCTCTGCACTGTCATGGGAAGACCTGAACCGAAAAGGTCACTACACTCTGGAAAACCATAGATAATTCATGACCTCAAGATTCCAGCTTTGTAAGTACCTTCCCTTAATCGTGACAGGGTGACTAATCTTTGGGGGGCTCCAAACTTATGTCGAGATTAAATTCACATGTAAATAGAAGAGCCAGGCTGGTCCGATGCGCCTGGTGAGGCTCTTTTGGATCCTAATCAGTCATTGGCGAGCGGGCAGGTCAGCTAGTAGATCAAATCATGACATCAGAGAATGTTCCCAGTATCGATTCTTTGTCGTGCCATCTCTAAGAAAAATAACATCACTCTCGTCCTTCCCCAGGATAGAGTTCAGAGGCCTGTGCTTGTGGCCTTTCTAATCAATGTCAAATTTCCTTGGGGCCAAGGTCGGGAATAGCCATCTTAATTGAAACAATAACCAGAGATCTGGATGGAATTATTTCTATCCACGTCCAACATGAAGTTCTGTTGACTTTGCCTCTTTTAATCCAGTGCGCGGCCAACAAATTGAGAGTAAATGCATGTAATATTCCAATCTGTTTAAAAGATTTGGTAGAAAATGAAAGAATAGAGTGTATTACAAATAACTGTTGGTTGACAGTTTCCAGGGACATACTGTACCTGTTTTAAATTCATCGTATTAAAACGGATATGGCTCTCAGATGCTAATACCCTTCCCAATTTGTTTACAACAAAATGGGTCAACGGACCATTAATTCAGTTGCAAAACTGTCATCTCTGGCTTTAGGTTTCCTACGACTAATGAGACTTTGCTGGTATTAGCTCACACAGTCTGTTCCACACTCCAATGTTAACGATTTCTATTGACAAGGTTATTGGATTCAAAGTGAAATGTTTACATTGAAAGGGGAAACGAGCGTCAAATTTGAAGCTCAAACAGATACTCCAAGCTGGGGAAGCTTATCATAGCTAAACCCTGGACTGCTTCTCCCCCCCACCCCCATGAAAAGCAAGAACAACAGGAGACACGGGGATGAATGTAATGAAGAGAAACAATACCAGGATTCCCAGAGGTTAATCCAGGCACAACAGAGTTAATCTGGGGGACACCCGGGGAGGTGAGGGGCTAAAGATTTAGACAAAACTTGCTACTTTTTGATCCAGTTGTACCCAATGAATGACTCTATTTGCAAAGAAGATTTGGATTTTCAAACCAGTGGGGCAGAAGTTACATCCTTGTTTTTTCTTGTGAAACACACTTGAGTACTTGTTTCCAGAATAAATGATGTCAAAGATCTTCATTTTCTTCTCGAGCAACGAAACAAAAGAAGCATGACAATACAGATACTTAAAAAGACAGAGAATTTGACCCAAGACCAAAAAGTCTCTGAGAGCCAAACTATGGATTCGACAGAGGCTATAATAATATTATTTTGTAAAATGGAGAGGAAATGTCATTTTATTTAATGTTCCAAATTTGGAAAGATAAAATTTACATGTTTGATGAATGATCACTTAAAGTGCTTTGAAATAATCATTTATTTTAAACTGCATGGTCTACATTATTATAGCTGACATATAAAGTCAGATAAATAAGATTAGGTGCAAAAGAGGTAAATGTAAGAGTATGGCTCTGCTTTGCATGTTTGCCAGATCTCTGTCTTGCAAAGCTGAACTTTCAAACTATCAGTGATTGAAATTCACTTAGGATTTTTCCCAAGAAATCAACCATAACTTGGGAACTTGGGGGGCAGGGAGCTATTCAAGTCAAATTAATATTTCTGAGAACTAACAATGTTCTTTGAATTCAATGACATATCTTCAGCATATCATTAAACCCTTACATGAAAATCCCCAGCGATTAGAACCCAGACTACGTCACATAAAGTGTCCACGATTACATCGTGCTCCCCGTTTGAATGAATGGGAAAAATCTGAAAACAAAGTAATAAGAAGGAAAAAGTAATATCACAGCCTTTTGGGGAATGGGTAGGTGGACATGGGGGGATGTTACTGTCAGAACGTAAAATTGGGCTTATCCTACATCCAACAGAATGTTCTTGTGGTTTTCTAAGAGAAAGGTTTTATCTTAATGGCAATTTTCATTTCACTTTCCTAACTTGAAATGTTAATACAGAAACATATTTTATAGAGGAATGTTTTATACCAAACTATAAAGCAACCTTCTTACAAAATATTCTTAAATTCACACACAGCTTTTAAAAGTATATCTTAAAGAGGTAATATAAGGGACGCCTGGGTGGCTCAGTTGGTTAAGCAGCTGCCTTTGGCTCAGGTCATGATCCCAGCGTCCTGGGATCGAGTCCCACATCGGGCTCCTTGCTCGGCAGGGAGCCTGCTTCTCCCTCTGCCTCTGCCTGCCACTCTGTCTGCCTGTGCTCGCTCGCTCTCTCTCTCTAACGAATAAATAAATAAAATCTTTAAAAAAAAAAAAGAGGTAATATAAAATCATAATAAAGTGTAAGTGCTATATGAAACGTACTTACCACTGTTATTTCTATTGTTTAATAAAATGAGCTTCAAAGCAAGTAAGAAATCTTTATCTCTAAAAGATCTATCATTTTTTACATTTATACGTGCATTAGAAAAAATAAATATGCTGTAAGAGATTCCTTTTGAATTGCATTAGTGAGTTTATATTTGAGCTTATTATTTAAAGCATTTTCATTTCCCAGGGTGTCATCTTTATATTGATTAAGTGGAAATGAACACAGCTTATAAAGCAACAGTTTAAAAAAAAAAAAGAACCCTGCATTTCTCATGCATATGTTTTATTTAATTCTTAGCTGTTTTCGTGTAATTCTGTTTTTAAAAATAATTTGTAACATCATATGCTTAACTGTCTCAAGATTAGTCAAAAGTTTCTAGGTAACAACATCATTAAAATAAACCAAGTAGATTAAAAGACTAAATTGAATCCTTCGTTATCCTTAGCACATCTTGCTCCCTGGAATATAAAGACGACTTCAACGACTGGCTGGATGAAGTTATCATTTCATCCAAAGAGCAAAGAAAAACCACGAAATTGTCTGAATTTACAGAAAAACTCTCCGAAGGACAGAATAAGGACCGATGTTGGAAATTGCAATTACCGGTAGACTTTAGGTCAGTGTTATGCCGAGACATTTAGAATTTTAGCTGTGCAACAGTCAAAATGGCTGCTTTGATTCCTGGTAAGCTTCGTATCACTGCGATTATTTAAGAGAAAACAGGAAAACAAGAAAAAAACACTTTTCTGGTCAAAGGATGTCTTTCTGGGCAGCCAGGAAACTGAAGAGCCCCTAAGGTGTGTCTCAGTGTGATATGCTACGTTGTACAAACATCCTGAGTGAGTCAGGAGGGTATCACATCAGGGGTGTGCACCCGCGATTACCTGGGACTCCTATAACTTCAGGAACAGGGCCCATTTGGGGCTGCCTTTGGAAAATCGCAGTAAGACCCATCCAGGCGGACGCTAGAGAAACTGCTTAAATATTATCATTGTACAAGACACGAAAAGTCTGGATGCTTCTGGAAACACTGGCTCCTCTTCCTCCTCGTCATTACCATTCCCTCTCCTATAGCACGGTCTGTGAGCAGCTACCCTCATCTGCTCGTTTGTGAGACGGTTGGACACGCGTGATTGCATCTTTGTGTACATCCTGTCCCCCTGAGAGAATTCTGGAGAAGGCGACAGGTAGGGCAGCATTGGAAATGAATGGAGAAAGAGGAAGAGAAACCCACAGAGGCTGTTGAGGGCAAATATTCCCAGACTGGAATAGGGAAAGGAGGGGAGTTTTGTATGGGGGCGTTTCCCCCTCTGATAATAATGGATACAGGTAATCCCCCCCTGCAAAGGAATGCATGTCCTCACCCTCCAGATCCGACCCAGACCCCGCTATGGGGTCCTGCCTCCTGCAATTCCTGCTCTCTTGTCACTTGTGCCCCTGAGTAGGGAGTGATGATCCGAGCATCGGGATCCCAAGGGAGCCAAGGGCATCACTTCCTGTCACAGAGCCAACGTTTCCCGTCTCCCCGTGCTCTCCGTGTGTCTTGCACAGGGAGCCTCAGTCCCTCTTCACGGCAGCTCTCTGCCCGACGAGCACTGCACTGCCTTTTCCCGGCTCTGTCAATCTGGGCTGTTAAGCGTGGGCGAGCCAACTACCTCCGTAGGCCTCCGGGTCCTCCTCTGTAAAGAGAAGATAAAAATCGTGCACGCCCCCAGGAGCACTAAATAATCAGTGGGCATAAGGCACCGGGAACAGCACCGGGCACAGAGTGGAGGGTACGTAGATGGACATCACGCTCATCGTGCAGGGGACAAAACTGAGGTCTGGCACCCACGTCACAGGTGGTGAATGGGGAAGCTAACTGCCTCGGAAATGCTATGCAAAGATGCCCTAAAATAAAAATATAAAAATGTTTTCTTCCCAGAACAGAGGACAGCCATACGGGGTGGACAAATGTTAAGAGGAATGGATGGTGCAAATGCTACGCCCTTGGGAGAGGTGCCCGAGGCCAGCCGGGGACACGCAGGAGCTGCTCTGGGACACAGCTCAGGTGTCTGGGACACCTGGGAGCCATAGGGGCCCTGACATCTTTGTTTGAGAAGCTGTTCCCACCAGGAAGCAGCCCGAGTGAGGCCTTGATAGGAGGGATCCACTCCCAGCATCTGGCCCCGTTAGAGAATATCAGTTCTTTCCTTATTAATCATTGTCATTACACACCAGCTACCTAGAGATCCATCTCCAAAAGAACTCCTCATTAAAGCAAAGGTGTTATCTGTGAGATGTAACCTAGCAGCTTGGGGAGGGGACAGGGACAGGTTGAGGAAGTATTCGCTTACCCAGCGGTCCCAGGGTCCTGGGATTGAGCCCCAAGAGCCCCACATCAGGGGAAATCCCCACTCAGCGGGGAGTCTGCTTCTCCCTCTGCCCCTCCCCCTGCTTGTGCTCTCTCCCAAATAAATAAATAAGATCTTTTAAAAAGAATGTAAAACCCAAAACCCCCCAAGACCCAAATATAAACTATAAATGAATAATTATCTGATACGCTGGTAGAATGAACTTTCCAAATGCAGAAGTTCAGGGGAAAAAAAATTAAAGAGAATGATAGTAATTCAAAATGAACATATTTAGAAGTCAAAATATCATGAAAATAACAAACCAGGAAAAACATTTGAAATGAAAACCAGAAGTCCGCAATCTGGAATTCACCTTGTTGCTCCACAGGACACAGAACCCTCCCACAAGCCCACCACACTGTCAGTTGGTCAGGAATCTGCTTTATCCCAGCGTCCCGATTATTGCCCCAGTGTTCTGATGCTGATTTTAGAATTTGTCCCCAAACACTTGACGGCCTGACTTTGGTCCCAATGCCCAGTGGGATTCTTATCATGTGCCTTCCCCAGCCCGGACCCCATCATATCCAATGTGTAGGCTCAGTCCAGCCCAGGGCATCTTTTGAATTAGGACCGGCCCAGTCCCATTTCCCCTCTAATATAAATTCCACTATTGACAGCCTGCTTCCGGAGTTAGCTCTGTTAACTTTCCATCCATCCCAGGAGTCCTCCCTGGGATCTGCTGCTGAGATTCAAGCATGCCTCAGAGCTTACCCCACTGATGGTGATGAAAACACTTGAAAGGACATCCATATTTATTTTAACCCACTGAGCCACCCAGGTGCCCCACATCAGTATTTATTTTAAATAGCAAAAATACATTTTCTCGTCTCCTAACCAAGGGTTGTCCTGGATCTCCATTAAGATATTTGGAGTTTCCCAAAGGCCATGAGACCCCGGGTGTGGAACAGAAAAAGGAGTTTGCTCTCATCCGGGAAAGGGTGAGCATAGGGACCCCTGGACTGAGCTTCCCTGCTGAGAGCTCACCCAACAGCCAGTCATGGGCGCTGGACCTCCTCGCATGTTTCAATCAGTGTTATGCAAAGTCTTCTCCCTCATGATGTGATAAGAATGCCCGTTTTAAAAGTTGTGTGTTCTACGTTGCAATATTAAGGAGCTGAAAAATAATTAGGTGTTTCTCCCCAGCGGTTTACGTGACACTCAGGCCTGAAATTCCTGTCAAGTCCGAGGGCCAGGAGGCTAATTGAAACGGACACGGGAAACAACAACAGTGCACTTCTAACCCACAGGGTCTACACCTCCTCACAATTCAAATGTGGAAGGGTTGTGGGGAGGGCGCAGGGCTGTCCCATGACCCCAGAGGGCAGAGCCTGGCCCCTCCGTGGCTGTGACTGCCATCAAATTGGATGTTTATTTGCACCCAGGGGTTAGCTTACTAATGGAGAAGTCTGCAGCCTGGGGACCTTGTGTCATTTTGCATATTTGTCAATGCATTGGAAGACACAAAATGTTGCCCAGGGTTTCAACTTGGGATTTATTGTTGTTTGAGGATATGAATTTTTGTTTGTTTATTTATTTATTTATTTTCAAAGATAGAGGAAAGATTTTTAATATTTTATTATTTTTTTATTTTTTTAGAGAGAGAAAGAGAAAGCACGAGCTCAGGCAGACAGAGTGGTAGGCAGAGGCAGAGGGAGAAGCAGGCTCCCCGCCAAGCAAGGAGCCCGATGTGGGACTCGATCCCAGGATGCCGGGATCATGACCGGAGCCGAAGGCAGCCGCTTAACCAACTGAGCCACCCAGGCATCCCAATTTTTAAAAACGTGTTCTTTTTTTTTTTTTTTCTAAGATTTTATTTATTTATTTGACAGAGAGAGATCACAAGTAGGCAGAGAGGCAGGCAGAGAGAGAGGGGGAAGCAGGCTCCCTGCTGACCAGAGAGCCCGATGTGGGGCTTGATCCCAGGACCCTGGGATCATGACCTGAGCTGAAGGCAGAGGCTTTAACCCACTGAGCCACCCAGGTGCCCCTAAAAACGTGTTCTTAAAACCCTGGTCTACTCAGGAGAAAAACATCAGCCAAATTCTGTTACCAGAACATTTTGCAAAGGACCTGACCATCCTTCCTCAAAGCTCTCAGAAACAAGGAAGAGCCCAAGAAACCGTCACAGCCAGGAGGATTGTGGGCACATGGTATCCTGGACGAGATTCTAGAACAAAGAAAGGGCACACGGGGAAAACTAAGGAACTATACAGAGAAGCTGAGGACTTCCAATACAAATAATTAATTATAACAAATTGAGGCTGTTGGTAATAACAGAAAGTGGTGGATATTGGAAAACTCTGTACTGTCTCCATAACTTTTCTGTATATCTAAAACTGCTTCAAAACATAGATAGTATACTTAAGACTAAATGAAAAATACATATATATAGAGAGAGAGAATAAAGTCTGTTACTAAACCTTGATAATTACGGATCCTAATTATTATCATTGATAATGACCATCGTGTTTCTACTTTTAAGATATTTTTCTTTTTATTGAACAAAAAAATACTTCCTTCCTACTTGGCCAGTGCATTACTTTGGGACATTAGCATTCTTTACTATCTTAAATGTTGTTTTTTAAAACCTCACTCAGCCAGGCATTCTTTCTATTCATTGTAGCATATTCTGTAATTATTACCTCAGTATAAATACCTCAGTTTCTCAGTTAAGAGCGAGGAATAATTTTAGGATGTCTATAAATGTTACCAAATCCCTCCCAAAATTTGTGCCACTGTGCACTCACTCCAGGAAGCCACAATGGAGAGCCTCTGAGATACCCCTTCCTTAATTAGATCGGCTGCTCAACAGGAAAACATTCGAGACACACTTGCATGTACCATGTTCTTGTTATAAAAGGCCCTGTGGTCAAAATATAAACTAGATTAAAGAGAATTTTCAAAAGAAATTCTTACATTTAAAAATAATCATGTCATACATCAAAAAAATATTTTGGGTTCTTTCCCTTGTTGCTCTATTAAAAACTGTAAATTAACATTTTTAGATATAAAACACATTAATGAAGGAGGAGACACGGACACCTCCTGGTGCCTATCTAAAGTTCCACTTCCCTTCACGAGACTTCAGCTAAAATCAGCTCGTGAGCATGTTTATAATTTTGATAAATTCGTAAACTGGAAATGGATTTGGCTTATCATTGCTGCATATCTCTGGCCCGCTACTTAACTGCAGCCTTCACTGTGTTTTACATAAAAGAGTAAGTATAACATAATTATCGTGGGAAGAATGCCTTTTGGCCAACAGGATGAAGTATATAGGAAATGTTCCTTTATTTTCTGGAAGTCAGCTTCTCTGGCTCTCCGTGCCCTGTGTTTCCAGCCTTATGGGAAATGCAATCTCAGCTGTGACCACGTCCCCCCATCTCCAGAACTGTGGAGATTGTTCTGGAAGCAGCCACCCAGTTTCCCACAGGCTCTGATGTCTCTGCATTGGCAGGTTCCTTTCGGGGATCAGGTTCCTTCTGGGGTGGCAGGGGGCAGAGACCAAAGACCCCCCCCCACCAAGTCCAGAATCAGCTCCTTCTCTATCTTGGGCCTCAGTCCGCGCAAAAGTCAGTCAGGTGTGGCCCTGTTTGCTTTCTGTCTGCAAAAGAGAAACCCAGCCTCCAAGGGAAGCAGTTTCTACTTTTCAGCCCTGCAGAAATTCCTCAGGCAAAGTCTCCCAAAGCAACAGCTACCTACAGAGGTAAACACAGAAGAAAGAGAAGACACAAAATCATACTTCAAGCAATCAACTGCCTTTCTCTCTCTCTCTCTCTCTTTCTTTCTTTCGGAGGAGGAGGATCTTGCCTAGTGTACATAGTATTATCAGCTGGCCTGAGATGACTCTCTCTCTCTGGAAATCTCAGTTTCTTGGGAATTAGCACATTAGGGGGAAAAGGAATCTGAGCGATTTCAGTACAGGAAAAACAGACAAAGAACACCCTGGGCCGGGAGTTATACAGAATTCACGGCTTCTGTTGAGGCTCTGCTGACGCCAGTATGGTGGGGCTCAGGGTTGCTGGAGACATTTTTAAAACAGGGGAGGTTTTCCCTGCTTTCACCTTCCTGGCCTGTCCTCCTCCACCCGGACCTACCTTCCCGCCTTTGCATCCTCAAGTGTTTACATGTGACACTGGCTCTCCCTCCTCTTTTGCTCTCACACTCCTGCTGCATGTGCTCTCCAGGTGCGCTCAACACCTGAGCACCCACACGAATGCGGGCTGCAACCGGAAAACCCACCTGGAGCTCCTTAGGGACCAAGGTGTGAGTGAGCAGCTTGGAGAGGTGGCTTTCCTAGAGGGAATGTCCTGCCTGCCCTTTGGAAAAGAAGCAGCTCTAACACACCAAAAGAAGAGACGATTTGGAGCACACACACGAATTAGACCTTCTGCAAAGTCAGGAGTATGATATTCAAAGAGCCTCCTGGCTCTACCAGGAGCACTGAGTCACTCTGCTTCCTTGAAAGGCCGGCCATGACCATGTGGAGCTGGGGTGGGGGTGGGGGCACTGCACACGTTCAAGGGTCTCTGAAGTAATGACTTAGCCAAGGAGGCATCTGTTGACCATAGTCTTCTACATAAAAGTTTTCTCTTTTCCCCACTTAAACTGAATACCCTTTCCCTCCATGTCCAGCTGGCTCCTGGAGTCAGAATTAATCCATCCAACTCTGGACCCAAGTGACACCTTGTTCGGACAGGCACTGATGTACGAGGGTTGGTTCTGTCATTGCTGTGATGTACTTGTCTCCTCTGGTAGACTCTGAACGGCTCCAAAACAGGGGCCAGGCCTCTGCCCTATATTCGCTCCTTCGTTCAAGCAATGTCATGTTCTCTACTCCAAGGAGGACGGCAGCTAAGAAGCTGGCTAGCTATGTGCGGTGATGATAAGCCAACGGGAGGAGAGAGGACACGGATCTCACTGACATCGAGAAACTGACCCCTTTGTCCCTTGAGTCTCAGCATACAGCACGGGGCTGGACATGCACTGGGGACCATGTTCATGCGCTGGGGACTGTGCTTGCCCTGCGAATTAAGTATGTATGTGGTTGTGTCTACAGTCCGGCTTTGATTTGGAGCCTTGGTAGTCATTTACCATGTGGCCCTGGCTCTGACTACTGAAAACAGATGATCTGTGTTAAAAAAGGGGGGTGGTGGTTATTGTCCTATAAAATGATGCTGTCCTAAAGATACCTGAGCAAGCAATGCTTCTTCAATGTCAGTACTAGATTCTGTTTTCAATCTCCACAAAATAATCACAATAGTCATGTCAGTGGGAAAAAGGTACAAAGAGATTATTTAGCAGTGCATACTTCTTTGTGTGTGTGTGTTGGGGGCGGGGGGTTGGGAACACTGAGTCTAGAATGGGCTCAAGATTGAGACATTGGAAAATGTCCTCGTCTCCATAATGATGGGTAAACACATCCATCTAGGGCTTTGAAGATTTTATTTATACCCCCACGATCTCGGCAATTAATATGTATAGATTACAACAGCTTTATGTTCTATCTGGAAGTGTAACTAAGTATTTAAATTGTCTTAAACTTCTGTTTATATCTCCTACAGGACCACTGAGATTTTGGTGTGAGAACTTAATCTTTCGCATCTTTTATACTAATGTCCTTGTTGACAGTTATCTGAATGAATGAACGAACGAGTGAATGGTATCTTTACTGAATGCTAACTCTATTTGGAGTCTGCAGTACTGATGCTTTTCTTCGCTTTGAGCCTGTTAGTCAACTGAGGGAAACCTTTCTAATCAGTATCGCCCCATTTTCCTCTAAAGAATCAGTTTCCTTTTTGGAAGTTAATAGAAAGGAATTTGCAAAGATCTGAGCAGGGTCCTACGTACAAATTGAGTAAACAGACACAAGTTCTTGTGACCAATAAACTTGTATTACTTGTAATCAAAGCTCTGATTCCTTTATTCAATACTTGGCTCTTGGCTCATACACAAAATTAACACGACGCATTCCAGGGAAAAGTTCTGTGTGACTGGGTGGGAGATACCTCACGATCCGTAACATCTTTACTCTGTGCCAGCATTAAAAAGCAACCTTAAGCACACTTCGTCATTTGTAATGACCAACGTGTTGGGATGGTTACCTTCCTTCTATTCAGAAAAAGAAATGATTTCAAACACTTGTAAGGACATTTTATACATAAGTGCTTTTAAAAATCACAACTGACTATTAACCATTCACGAGAAGGAGCCCTTCCGTCCAGATGAGAACTCAATCACGTTTAGACAAATTTAGGAGATGACATTCTAGACCCAGCAACACCTAGAAGATCTCTTCACACATCATTGGGTTGTTGTTGTTGTTGTTGTTGTTTTTCCTTCTTTTTGATGGATGGCTGAGCAAACTTTAAGGAACTAATGAGCAGATAAAAGTTGAAACGGGAACGGACAGTAATGTTAAGACAAGTTAAAAGCTCTTCTTGACACCAGGTCCCAGCACTGCCTCCCCAGCTGCTTCCCCTGTGAACTTTTTGTGTTTCATTCATTTTGCTGGAATTGGAAGTGGAGAGGCCAAGAAAAGGCCATCTCCTGCTTCATTGACTAAAGCTATCCTGTAAGCGAGTTTAATGGGTTAGAAGTTAATACAGTGACAGTTCTAAGGAAAGTTACCAAGCATTTCCAGTGCCTGGAGAGGCTCCCTGTGGCTCTGGCTTCTCAGCCTTTCCTTCCACTGCCTTGTCTCTTATGCGTGGAAGCTTCCATGACAAACCTCTCAGGAAACAAAGCCAGCTGCTAATAGGAGTGCGAAGAGCCTCATTAACGCAGGGTCTGGCAAAGAACTAGCTGTAATTACAGCTGACCTAAAAGTGTTGGTCTCATGAACAGATAAGCTCTTATGGGAGAAATCAAATTTCCTTTAAATTTGTGAACTATTGTTTTCCTGTAGTCACCTTCTAAAGAGAGATCCTCCTCTGTGGTGCTGTAAACCCTTTCAGTTACATTCTGTTCCTCTGTGCCCTTCTATTTTCCCATCTTCTTTTGTCATTTTAGCACTTTCTCACATGGTTTCCTCCAAAGCACATCAAGGAAGGGGCAACAGCGCCACAAAGTTCTTTCTGTCAACTGAGCCCAACGGCGCCATCCAGACATATGCTTTGTGATATATAGTTTTGCTTTTTTGCTGGAGTAGTGTACATGAGAGAACAGTGCACAGTTCCTAAATGTGCAGCTTTCCAAGTTTTCACAAAAAGAAAACTCCCATCTAAGCAGCACCCAGATTAAGCAAAGCACATGGCCAGCTGTGGAAATGAGGGACTCAAGTCTTCCAGGTCTAGAAGCTAAGTATCTCCAAATCAAGGTGTTAGCAGGGCTGGTTCCTTCTGGAAGCTATCATTCTGGGCCTGTCCCTTAGCTGGAGGGATTCCTCAAAATCCTTGGGGTTCTTTGGCTGGTCGATGCGTCCCTCCATCCAGTCTCTGCCTCTGTCTTCCCATGACCTCCTCTGTGTGTGTCCTCTTTTCTTCTTATGAGGGCACTCTGATGGTGGGCTTTAATCCGAGGATCTCAGCAAAAACTCTTATTTCCAAATTAGGTCACACTCCCAGGTACTGAAGATTACGGCTCCAACATCTCTTTCAGAGGGACATAACTTAGCCCATGACAATCAGTTTCTAGACACCCTCACACCGTCCTTTCCAGTCACTCTCCTCCTCCCAATCAAGGACCAACACTGTAGTGACTTCTGACAGCACGCAACCCTTTGTGCCAGGATATGATTCTTAAGGGTAGGCTTCCCAAATGTTACTGGTCACTCAGATTCTCTGAATTGGCTCCACAGTTAATACTCCTAATTAGCACTTAATTACATAAACAATATATAGTATTATGAATCAGTTAACCAATCATAAAATAATTATGCAATTATTATGGAAGAGAATTGAGGTGGTTCAGAACTCACTACAACAAACTATGGCATCTTGGAATATTGAAAAATCTGAGCTGAAGGACTTTGAAAAGTTGCTGCCACCTGCCCCTTCTCTGGGATGGGTCACAGGACCCTTGTGTGAGAGGTGCCCTCACCATACCCAGAGAAGAAGAGCATACTTTCTCCAAGATGCAGGGATACCACAAGGAAGCTGAGCCAACAGGACCTGTTGAGTTTCCTCCCGTTTACTACCCTTGGCTGTCATATCTGTCAAGTACTGCCCACTTGTCATCAAACCTAGCATAGAAACACATTTCACTCTTTCTTCATGTCTTCATTTCCTTATGAAATGTCACATATTAAATACCTATGTGTGCTTTTGTCCTGTGAATATGTCCCTGTCAGTCCAATTTCAGACCAAGCCAGGGACCCTAAAAGGGTGGAGGAAAAATTTTCCTCCTCCACAGAAGAAAGCAAAGTAAATGCGTTTATAAGCAATGGTTCTATAGACATGGCAATACTTTACGTGGACTCATTAGATACAGTCAGGTCAGCTCCCCAGTATTTATAGGAATAGGAGTGCAAGAAAGGCACCTCCCCTAATTTCTAGTTTTAAGCCAGCAAGTACTCCACTAGGACAGTAGAAACTTAACCACTGTCAAGGTTATGTTTCCTGGGAGTTGGGTCTAAGTTCTGGGGAGGTATGTGGTGGAGAGCCCTGGGGAAGGTTTATGGATCGCTGGGTCACCTTGTCTCTGCAGGTGTGTGCTGAGATGTCCATGGCCTCTGACTCTGGGCTGTTAGTTCACATTGAGCTATGGAACAGCTCAGCTCTCAGCTCTGTCTCCTGGACTTCCCAGTTTCCCGACAATCTTCCTGCTATGTCTAGGCTGTGTGAGGCCCTGGGGTCTCTGAGCCCATTTCTTTGTTCCTGTCTGCCTTGAGCTTTGTGCCTCCCCAGAACTCCCCAGGGAAGGAGAAGCAGGTTGCAGGAACAGCCTGTTCTTATCTCATGCCCTTTCCTATAGCCGTTCTACCAGCCCAGGAAGATCTTTATCTCCGTGGCAGAGAGGGAAGCTCTTTTTCTTGATCATTCTCCCAACTCCCTCATCTAAGCGTTGACTTTTCTAAGTTCTCTTAAAGATTTTCATTTTTCAAGTCTAGCCCTATTTTAAAACAATGACCACAATGTGGACAACGTGATTGTGTACCTTTGGACAAGTTATCTATTCTGATTAAAGACTTCCCTTGTCTATAAGGAAGGGATAAAGACAGTCTCTGCCTCAGAGAGTTTTTTTAGGAAAAAGGAATTGAATTAGTTGAGTTTATCTCTGTAAACACTTATAACTATGCCAGGCACATAGAGAGATTCTTATTATAATGTCAGTTGTTATTAATTCATGCATTTATTAATGGTTTAAATAAGGAGTGGAATATAAAATAATAGGAGGAAACAGATTCAGTCTGCAAATTAGAGCAGGTAGTTATTTCCTAAACTTATAAAAGTCACTCTAAATCCAATAACAGGATGGTGGAAATGAACTGGAGTGAAATGCCAAGAACGGACATGTGATTTATGCTCTATTTGCTCTAATATGGTAACTAATGGTATTCTGAGAGTTTGGGGGAAATCCTTGCATGCGTCCTAGACAAAAGATTTTCCTCTCTCTGAGGTAAAAAGCTGGCAGGTAAATAAGCCAACATCACTTCTTTTCATTAAGGTTAAAGCATTCGAACATGATAAAGTTAAGGCACCCATTCCATCTAAAACCATGGAAGGAGAAACAAAGGCATCATGAAAACTATAATGAACTTTTCAGAGGAGTACAGAATGAGTCAGTGAAGTAAAAGCCATGGGTTGTCAACACCACAATTAGGCCTCCCACGCTGAGTAAACACAGAAGGGCAAGTCAGCACTTCTAAATGGTTTCATCTTGTCACTTTCCACAGTGTCAAATATACTACAATTAAGACTCAGGTAGCATGTTAAGTGATCCTGGTCTCACTGAATCTAAAGATCGCTTTCCCAGTAAACACTTTGTTTGGAGTGCCAGACACCCAGTGGGGAGAATAAATATTCAATGGAAATGATCCTGATACCCAAGGTGTCCCATGTCTGACATGTTGACAATCATCTCAGCTGGAAAGCATGGAAATCCAACTGGATGTCTATTCTACTCAGCTCGTTATATTCTCGGACAAGTGAGAAACCTTTTGAAAGAGAGAATTAGTGACCAGCTGTTCTTCCTCCCCATTAAAAAGGAGAGGAAAGGTAGCTAAAGTGCAGTAAGAGGGATTTTAGTTACATGGAAGATAGGTCATGTTCACAGACAGTGGAAGGTACTCAACCCATGCAGGTACTAGCAAGCATAATTGTAGGATCTTCCCTAAATATACTAAAAGACCAGAGACAGAATCTGTGAAGATACATGTACACGGATGGCAAATTAAGGCATATGGATTAAAGTGAATGGGTTAGAGTAAACAGAGTGTTGTTCTGAGATGTCTTCTATCCCAAAGGACTGTAACATTTTAAAAATGCAAGTATGGAAGAGAGTCCTATGGTGCTTAGACTTACCTCAAATTTTCTGCAAATCTTAGGAATTTGATTCTGCATTAAATTCTTGCAGCAACTTGTTAAGTAAGTTACTACTACAAAATAATTTGGTGGATAACGTGGAGACTAGCAATAGCAAAAGGATTTAAAAAAATTCTATTAAGACCATTAATGTATCATGTATCCTGCACTTTAATCATGAATTATCGAAAAAGTACTTTTCCAGTGAGTGATTTAAGTAAGTCTGGTGCACTGTTTTCTTTTCAATAAAATTCAAAATATTTATTGACATAGAATTCAGTGTAGTGATTATTTGTGTAGAATAATGTTTAATGATTTGGGGGAAAGTTGCCAATATATAGGCCTTTAAAAAAAAAAGTAAATTACCTAACTACGTAAATTACCATTTTGCCTTTTTTTTAAAAAAAGATTTATTTATTTATTTGATGGAGAGAGAGATCACAAGTAGGCAGAGAGGCAGGCAGAGAGGGGGAAGCAGGCTTCCTGCTGAGCAGAGAGCCCGGTGCAGGACTCGATCCCAGGACCCTGAGATCACCACCTGAGCTGAAGGCAGAGGCACCAACCCACAGAGCCACCCAGGTACCCCTTGCCTTTTTTTTTTTTAAAGAGACATGTTTATAACTAGAAAGAAAATACAAGAATAAAAGAATATAAACTAATATTTAGCAATATTGCTCAGTGATAGAATTAAAGGCGGATTTTTGTCTTGCTGGTGTTTTCTATACTTTCTATCATGAATATGTATTATTGCATAATGAGAAGCAAAAGCTATTATAAAAGTAAAGAACATTGTGTCTTAATGGTGAGGAACAGATTAACATTCTCAAAAAGAAAATGTTGTCACGGAGTCATCACTGATTCTCCGCACTCCAGCCCTCTCCTCCAGCCCGAGTGGAGGCAAGAATGTTTATGGGACTGAGCAGAGAGGTGATAAACATCTATTTAAAAACATCAGCTGGCTTCACCAAATGTTGCAGAAATCGCCTGGCATTCCAGGGTATATGATTCATGCGGCGGCGGAGGGAGGGGAGGGGGGACCTGCTCTGATGAAACAGAGCTACCCTTGCGAACACTGTGCCTCTACACCCCCACTCAAGTGTGTCCGATGCGACTTGTGATAGAGACCCTCACCTTATCGAGGCATACTCCCATAATGTGGCATTCGGGAAAGCTTGGGCAAATTGTCACCTTAGCAAAATCTGTCTCTGTGCTGCAAATGAATTACAGCTCCGCCGATGTTAACAATTCACATCTTTCAAACAGCATCGCTTTTTAAAAGTGTATTGACTCGCTTTCTTCCTTCAAATATAGTGCAGTTTTTAAAATAGTCATTAATTTACATAAAACCTTCACGTTAGAATCAGGGCAGGTCCATGTAAAGGGTTGAAAGAGATGTCAGTTGCTCTCTAAACCTCTTCCAGATCATCAGCAAAGGGAATCAAGCCTCTGTGTGCGTACTTTGTGGCATAGAAACTAATTGTCAATATTTAATTTTTCAAAATGTATTGGAGAGAAAATTGGGTGTGACAAAGGTCCACTGCCTGGACATGGAAAGTGGACCAGTGCATCATCCCCGGAGAACCAGCGTGTGGTAGAGGTGCCAGGACCTCAGGAGCCCTCGGGAAATCCTGGGTTTCCTGAAGGCATTGCAGGGAGACTTCTAGGATGAAGTCCCAGCAGCCACCTCCTCTCAGAGAGGCCTCCCAACCCACAGAGCTTCTGAGCGCTGGAGTAGGGCTCTCTCCGAGATGCTCCCACCAGGATAGTCACCTGCACCTGTGAAATGCACATTTGGCCCCACCTCAGACCTACTGAATCAGAAACTCTGGGGTGAGGCTCAGCACTCTATCAAGCCTTCTGGCATCCCTGATGCACACTTTGGCTTACGAGCCACCGCTGTGGAGGTACAAAGACGGAGGCAGACATCAAGCAAGACAGCAGCAGAGGTCATGAGCAGTTAGCACTCCGCAGATATCTTCCTGGGTCTGCTGTGGGATTGCTTCATCGTTAGGAATAGCCAAGTGGTTTGCCTTGGTGGGTCAAATGTGAGTAGAAATGCCACATGTCATGTTGGAGAAGCCAGCTGCTGCACCCGCTGGGTCCTGGGGAGATTAGGACCAAAGCCTAGCTGGCTCCTGGAGGATAAGTCACATGAGCAAAAACGAGCCAGTACTTCTTTACGCCACTGATCTTTGAGGGTTACCCGTCACAGCATAACCTAGCCTATCCTGACTGATATAAGAGATTGAAGGACTGTGTGCTGCCATCCGGACCAGCCCACATGCTCAGCTACGTCCATCCCAGCACTTCCAGTGCTAAGGTAGCATTAGAGCCTCCCTGGGCTTCCCAAGAAAGGAAGGATGGGGACCAAACAACGAAGACAAGCAAACTGGGAGAGACAAATTGTACTTTCAGAGAAAACTTAAAAACTGTATTTCAGATGACTAAAGGTTGCAACAAGGACAACTGTGCAGCTACTGCACACATGTGAGGCTCAAAGACCACGCACAGTGGACTGCTTATCGGCCAGAGATCGATGGGAGGCCTTTCCATGGCCTCCTAAGTTGTGACTCCCAAAGGCCATCTCGGAAGGAGGGATCAAGAGGGAGGAACAAAGGCAGCAGGAAAGACTGAGCATTGACATCCAGATCAGAATCGACAAAAGCAAACTGACTGATGGGATTACCCGGGATTGGATTTGGTGGCGGTGATTTCTACCACTGATGCAAAATTAAGGCATAGGATCCTATTAAAGAGAAATGTGGAAGGCTACATTTGTGTGTATCTGATCTGTGCTCTGCTATTTTAAATGTAGTTGAGGAAACAAAAAATGACTCCATTCACAGTGTAATTTATGAGGGCAATGGACAGAGGAGATTAGGCAGATGGAGCTACCTTAGAAAGGGTGGGTCTAGGCAGCCTTTTTGGGAAACAACACTTTAACTTTTGAAATTCTGAGAGAGTCTTAATGACGCCAGGGAGCCAGCTTTTGGAGGTTTTGGGAAAAGTGAAGTCCTGGCAAAAGAGCGAGCAAATGCAAAGGCCTGGAGGCAAGTATTGGCCTTCAAGGGACAAGAAGAACATCTCTGTGTCTACAAGTCTGGAAGGCTTTCTCCACCAGGATTGCCAAGAGAATCCAGCCCTGTAGGAAATGACCTGAGTGACAATATTCTCAGCTCTCTCAAGTTTGATACCATTCTAGATGTTCCAGAGAGAAGCCATTATGTACAAGGCATGCTTAGGGTGCTACCAAAGAACCACAATGGTGAAGGGCTAACTGGAGGGAGGGATGTCTAGAACCTAGATGAAGTCGGTGAGGTAGATAGGCAGTCACCAGCTCAGAACCCTGAGTTTGTCTATGCACAGTGGCAAGCACTGGAGGGCATTAAGCAGTGAGATGATGCACTTACATTTATAGATCATTGGCTGCTGTTTGGAGAATGGACTATAGAAAGCCAAGAGAGACAAGAAAAAAGGCACTCAGGAGGCTTCTCTGTTATTCCAGATGAGAGATGACAAGCCAAAGATAGCTGGAGTGGGAGGTGATGACAAAAGTCCACTTTAGAATATAATTAAAAATAGAGCCAGATTCACTTGTGGGCTCGATATGGGGCCAGGTGGGAGGAGAGGAGCCGGGGAAGACGAGATGAGAGAAAGTCCGGAGTCAGACATGATTCCTGAGCAAGTCACAGTTGTGATGCCAGCAGAGGATGTAGGGAAGACTAGAGGGAGAATGGAATTCAGGATGGGAGAATTATGTGGATCCCCAAGTCAACAGCTGAATATATGAATTTGTAGCTCAAAGGAGAGGCAACGTCTGGATGTGTAAATAAGGGTATCATGCATATATGAAAGTGTTTAAACCATACAATGGGATGAGATCATGTCACCCTAATAATTTATTTTAAAAACCAAACTTCCTCTTATTTGCACTGCCATTAATCTTTGCTTTCCGAAGCCCCACTGCAGTACTTCTATACCTGGTGTTTGGTCTCTCTCCTCAGCCATCCTTCTTGATCATAACTTCAATTTATCCTCATTTTGCACAAATTAGATCATTCTTTCATTCAATAAAAACTAACTATACTCATTGTGTGCAAATCTCTGTTAGGTGCTTTGGTGATTCAAGAATGAATAAGAAATAGATTCTGACATTAGGAACTTGTAGTCTATAGAAATGACAGGTTTGTACAAAAAATACATATTTCTGGCTAGCAAGTAATAAAAGTTTTAAGAAGGAAATGCAAAGAGGAATATCGAGAATTTTAGGAAATGGAGAGATGACTTTTAGCTTCA
>RCUC01147760.1:0-27167 GCA_003697995.1 Taxidea taxus jeffersonii | reverse complement strand
GCTGCTACAGAGCACAACATGCGGTGATGAGAACCCAGCCCCCCACCCCAAGACTCGTTAAAATGCCCAGTTTCAGATCTGCCTGTGAGTCATCAAGTCCTCTTAACACCTTGTTTTATCTAACGTTGGAGACCAGTCAGACAAATGAGGGGAAATCAAGTGAAAATCGCCGGCTGTCTATGGGACATTTTGTTCTGTATCTTCTAAGATCTTTAGAAGTAGATGTCAAAAATCAGCCTGCTTGAAAGTTGGAATTCTGTCATCACCCGCCTTGTAGGGAACACAGAGGCTCCAAGTGTCTGGTAGCCTCCCATTTGTGGGGAGGGGAGAAAGGGGGTTTCGGACTCCTTGTTTTGCAAAGAACAGATTTCAAAACCAGATTTAAGAGTTTAATTTGGGGTGACTCCCACCTGTTAACATTTAATCAGGAGTTAAAGGCTAAAAAATAACATTTCTACCTGGGGAAATTAAAAGAACCTCCCTCTACTCAAATATATTATTAACACTTCATCTTAATTAAATGTGGTTACTGACCTCAATAATGGGATTTGGGGTGAGGTCCTTTCTGTTTCGCTTTGTTGAATGAATGAATTCTTCCCCAGTCAACAAACACAGAGCTTGAAATGCAAATGAATTGTTTACAGTGGTGCCTTTGTAGCTTTTAATTAAAGTGATGTTCTTCCATTGCAAGTTTATGGTGGCAATACGTTTTATCGCCTGCTCTGGCTGTAGGGTTTTTAATTATTTATGTAAATATATTAGCACAGCTGACTCTTATTTTTAGTGGTCAGATTTTTCTGTTAGGAAGATGCCAGGGGGAAACAAGGTCTAATAAATTAAACAACCGAATGTTTAAAGATTTAACATCTTCAGTGGCTAAAAATAGCATTCTGGCTTTTATGACAATCCAGAGATGGGAGATTTTCATTATTAACTTCAATTAGAGGCACTCCGTTCGGTTAATATGAAAGAGCTGACCATTTGGACCAACAGTTGAAAGGTTATTTTATAATCCAAACACCTTTAACATCCGTCTCCACGTGTTGTAAATTTGCCATGGGCCAGACTCTTATTACTGAAAGCATGGTTTCAAATTGGTCATATTTGAATATAATTAGGGTGGTCATTCTTGTCAGCCTGAGAAATTAATTCTCGGGGCCAACATGGGAAATACCGACAAACGCTAATATTGTTTCTCGCCCACTGTTTTCTCTAAGCTGATCAATCTGCTGCTCTGGGTGGCTCGGTTTTGGTTTTGGTTTTTTTATTTCAATAAAGGCATTCGAGATAGACCAAGGTTGCCGCAGAAGCTACCAAGCATGTACTGATAGAGAAAGGCACACGTTTCAGGATGGCAAGAGAAGTGAGCCGAGCAGGGAGAATGGCTGATTTATCTTCTCGCCCCACTTCGTCTGTGGATCGGCAGCACCAGGCCGTGGCCGAGAGCGTCCAGGGCACTCACGAAGGGCTCACCGTGGCTTTAGTACTAACACAGAGACAGCGCGTCCTGTAACTAATTCAAGAAGTGTGTCCGGCAGCGGCTCCCAGTTTTGTCCCAGAAGAGTCATGCCGTTTGCGTTTTCAAGTGATGAGGCCCTGAGCCACAGGTCTCCCACAGAGTTTATTCCGGGGTCTCCTTGTGTCCGCTAGCAGGATAAGAGCAGAGCCCCGCGCAGTCAGCTCTAACCGGCCTCGCGTTCCTGCGTGCGGGCTGCGCGTGCGGATGTGGACGCGGGTTGGGAGGGGACAGGCCAGCTCTTACCGCTGCTAGGCAATGAGCACTTGCAACATGCCGGCCTCTCTCTGGGCACGGGGGGTACAGCAGCAGCAGAAACGGTTAAAAAATATATAATCTTCATCTGATGAAGATTATATGCCAGTGGGGCGGAGAGAAAGCAAGCAAGAAAGTAAATAGCACAGTTGTGGGTGATCGGTGCAGAGGAAGAAAAAGGAGCCGGAGTCTGAAACTCTAGAGAGGGGGTCAGGGAAGGCCTCGCGGCCGGCACGGCATTTCAGTAGTGAACTGAAGGAAGCAGGGGTGCGCCATGCAGTTATCTGAGGAGGGGGTGAAAAAAACACGTGCAAAGACCCTGAGGCAGGGTGTACAGAGGTGTGAAATGCGGGCAGGGAGGGGTCATCGGATCTGGGGTAGAGTAAGGTGGGGAGATGAGGCCGGAGGGGCTTGGAGGTAAATCTTTTACTGTGAACAAGACAAGAAGTTGAATACTGGTGGTTTTAGAAGAGGGCAGGGGAGACCGCATTGGCCCGTGGGGAGGGTCCCGCGATAAGCCAGGTGGGAGGTGGAGTGGCTTTGGGCTTGGCGGTAGCAGTACAAGCAGTGAGAAGCAGGCCATACTGAGCACGTCTGAGAGGTGCTAACCAGTCGTGCGTGTGTGCACATTGTGTGTGTGTGCGCATTGTGTGTGCACACATTGTGTGTGTGTGCGCATTGTGTGTACGCACATTGTGTGTGTGTGCGCATTGTGTCTGTGCACATTGTGTGTGTGCACATTGTGTGTGTGTGTGCGTGAGACAAAGAAGGAGTGACCGATGGCTCCCGGACCAGGTCGAGGTCTATGAAGCAGGCGAGCTCCCTTGGGAACAGACTCAGAGGAGGAAGTATCAGGAACTCGGTTCTGCTCGCACAAGTTTGAGTCGGAGGTAGGGAGCAGGACTTGGAGAGCAGGGAGGATCTGGGCTAGACAGAAGTCTGGTGCCATCCGCGTTCATATGGAATTTAAATCCCAGAGTCTTCGAGATCCCCAAAGTGGTTAGTGAAAGCAGAAAGGAAAGGAGGCCCAGGGGTGGCCCTGCCCGGCACGCTCTACACAAGGCCCCACCTCCAGAGAGTAAGTGACCCAGCCACGGTTAGGTGCAACGTGCACTCTCACCTGGGCGGGTGGACCCCAAAGTTGCCGAGCCGAAGTCGACACGGGCCCAACTTCCCTGGGCCCAGGAGGGAGTAGACACTCAGCCAGAAGTGGGTCAGCCCTCGGCTGGCCTGGCTCTGCCCATCCTCTCCTCTCCTGCCACCAGCGTGTCGTGCCCCGTCCTCGGGTCCACTCCTCCAACACTGACGGCCCACGCTGGCCCCTTGCTCACAGCCGCACAGGTGTGCTTGTGGTTATGGCAGAGCAGCAGGCATTTCCTCTGTCCCAGACTCTGTTCTCCATGCCTTACACGCTCCATCCCGTAAAATTTCACAGCAACACATAACGAAGGTGTTGGGATGGCCCTTCCTCACAGGTGAGGACAGTGAGGCTCAGGGGAGTCAGGGACTCACCCAGAGTCACATAGAGTCACACGCAAGAAATCTGATTGCAAGACAGTCCTCTCTCCTTCCTGCTCCTCTGCCTCCCAAGGCAGACTCAAGCCGGGGCTCAGCCCTCCGGGTGCGATGGCAAACAGACTCGATGGCCCTGCTCTCTCAGGTTCCATTTCTCAGAACAAAACCGTACCTTCTGTTTCTGATTTTAGCAGATCGTCCTGAAATCTATGATGACTTCTGCTGCTGAACCCCACAGTAAAACACTCCACTGCCCAGATGCCTGGGAGGGCCATAGGGAGGATTTGGATAGAGCTGCATGGGGAGGGGTTGCAGAAAGCCGTGGCAGAGGGCAGGGAGGGGGCGGGGCGTGCGTGCATCCATCCTCTTGCCACCGTCATCCAGCAGGGATGCCTCTGTCACAGTTTCAGTTTCTTTCCTCCCCGCCTCCCGGTGCCTCCTGTTCAGACGGGGGTCTTGGAGCGGTCCTCCATCATGATCTCACGTCCCAATGCTGCCAGACTCATCATGGGCACTTGAGCAACACAAACGTGAAACGTGTTTTCTCAGTGGATGCGGGGGAAGCAGATCTTGACTCTTCATTCCATCAGAGACGCGCTCTTGTCTCCAGGGGCTGCCGCCGAGCATCCCTGCTCCACCCCAGTCTCATGCGGCCTCGTGAAGGGAGGTGTCAGAGTCTGGGGCTCCAGGGGAGTGCACAACTTCGTGGGAACAAATCCCCACTCAGCCACTTTGCAGGTGTGTCACCTCAGGCAGACACCCCGTTTCTCTGTGTCGGTGTCCTCCCTCGTAAAATAGGGGGAAGCACGGTCTCAGTGACAGTCACTGTGGAGGGTAATTCGGGGTAAGTGCTGAGAACACAGTGCCTGGTCCATAGTAGCCACTCAGCGAACCAGTCATCATTCCTAACACAGAGTATAAAGGCATTCATTCAAGAACGCAAAGGGTATTTTCCTATAATATGTGGTTTTCCCGTATTCCAGACTTAGAATAAGCAAGCATACAAAACACTTATTAGGGCTGAATGTGGGAGTTAGTCACAGCTCCCAGGAACGACGCTGGAGCCACAGCCAGCCCCGGGGGCTCTCATTGCTGAAGGTCTCGTGACGATGGCTGTCTCCTCCTCATTCCTGGGGAGATGGAAGGAAGCAGAAAGAAGCTTCTAAATACTAAGTTTTGTTACCTGCTGTTCACTCACCTGCAAGCGAGTCCTCAGAGAGGACAGAGCACGGGGATGTGTGGCGAACCACTGTTGAATAGGACCTGCGGACGCTGATGTCGAGGGTTGCAGCCCGGCTTCCTGATGGACAGGTGTGCTCGACTTCACAATCATTGTAGAGTGTGTGTAGCACAGTCATATTTTCTGCTAGTAAAACTGTTCCTGGTTTGGGCATCGGGATTAAATGGGTCAATATTTTAAGATGTTCTGCAAAGCCTCTGATGCTGTGCAGATAACACCGTGACTAGTAGAGACTCTGTTGCCCAAACAAGTTGGGGATCTGGGCGACTGTGTTGGAGAGAGATGCAGCAGAGGAGACCTAACCAGTGAGCAGGAGAGGGCATTAGAATTCAGCACCTCTGGTTACTTCTCATTCAAGGATCTGTCAGCATCTGTGGCAGCAAGCAGCAGAAATCATCATCAACTAGATTAAGTGGAATACAACAAGAAATTACTAGATTGATATTGGGGATCACAGAATGGACAGGAGGCCAGAGGATAAGCTAGGAAAATAAATGAGTGGCCACCAAAGAGAACCTAACGGGGAGACTGTCGGGGCTACCCCCAAGGGAGCAGCCTGGCGTTTGAGTTACACCTCCTGGGGTGAAAGCAGGACCCCTCCATCCCGACCCTGCACAGCAAGAGAGCATCACATTTGCTGGAGCTGAGCTGCACGTCCCCAAGCCAGTCCCCCTGCATCCAGGCAAGAAGGGGAGCGGGTGGCTACCTCCCACCACCACCACCACCGCCCGAAACAGGGGTCTGTCCAAAGGGGAGCCCGGGACACTATGGGGAATGATAAAGGAGGCATGGCTCTGGAGGAAGATTGTGGAGTTCTGGGTGTTCTTAGAACGGCGGCAGGGGGTGGGGGGAACGTGAGCCACACAATCCCCTGGGGCACACACGTTTTCAGGGCATGCCAGAAAACTCAGCCATCAAGACAAGCAATCTACTCAGACAATATTTTTCATGTCAAAATCCATGCTAAACAAAATATCAAAATTATAAATAAAGTAGGATCAGTGGTGCTGATTTTTCCTTTTGCTGCCAGCTCTGATTGGATAGAGCAAAGACTATGAAGGTCATTCTGCCCTGTTGGGCCCATTTCTTCTGCAAATTGAAAGGATGGGATCAGAAATGCTCTGTGACTTTGTGGCTCGGGAGCAGGTGTGAACGTGCGTTCAGCCGAACCCTAGACTGCATGGAGACCCTTTGTGGCAGGCCTGATCGTGCATCCTGGTGGCACAGGCAGAAGCAGATGCCCTTTCTACAAGAGTGAGGAATGACGGGAGAACTGTAACCCTCCTCACCCACGGAATCCGTAGCCGGGCTCCAAAGGAAAGTAATAGAGATCTGTAGACTAAATAAATAAATACAAATAAAAAATAAACGAGGCTGTAAAATAATGTTTAAGATTATTAGGGGGGAAAGAACAGGAACCTTGAACATAAATGAAACACAATGAAATAATAGGAGAAGCAAATGTGAGAAGTAACTAAATACAACATCTAGAAATCCCACGCCGATGCCCCGGAAGTGGGTGTGGTCACCCCCACCCTACGGAAGAGGAATCGAGGGACCCAGATACCCTCAGGGTCCAAAAGTTAGTGAGTGGAGGGGACAGGATTCTAATTCAGATATGCTTATGCCAAAGAGTTTTTTAATTAGAAAATTATTTGTTTTGAGAAAGGGGAAACCATCTTTTAAAAAAAAAGTGCACCCAGTGCAATGTGCATCCTCTTTAAGTCCCATAAAATTTCTTTAAAATTCTATTCTGATTAGGATCTTTATTTCACCAGCTAAGCTGAGGGTCGGTGTTCAGAGGGTCAGTGATTTCTCTGTTCTCCCCTTGAATTCTTTGTGTCTGGGGCTTCTTTCGATATCTGTAGAGATGGGAGGACCAGAGGACCCAGTAGAGAGAGAAGAGCTGGAAAAAGTGGCTCTTAGGGCCCCTGCTGGTGTCCTTCTGAGTGTCCTTCATGGGACGTCCACAAATGAGCTGTTCTCTGGAATGGAAATGAGCTGTTCTCTGAGAGGCGGCCAAAGAGCATCTATGGGCGAGTGATTACTGTAAGATATTTCACACTTACTACCTAAAAATTAGACCTCTCCAGCTCACAAAATAAATAATACATAGATTGTCTCGTTACCGGGTACATCTACTCGTCTTAGCGATGATGTCTTCAGTCTCTGCGTTCTTGGGACTCCGCTGAGCGCGCTTGGTCTAACCCATACCCTGTTCACCTGGACGGTAATAATTGTCCCTGCTGGCGTCCCTCTTCCAAGCTGTCCTCCTCCTAGTGCTCTATCCATGCAGTATTCTGCTGGTCTGGCTGTCTGATGGCTTCTCTCTCTCTCTCCCTTTCTCTCGCCTCTCTCCGCTCCAAACACATGGCCCACCCCCGGTGTTTTCTTCCCCCTTGGGAACTGCACAGAAATCATTCTCCCCGCAAAAAAAAAAAAAAAGAAAAGAAAGAAAGAAATCATTCTCCCTGCCTCGAATCGCACCGATCCTCATTATTCACACCTGCTGTATTTGCAAAGGCAACATGTTAACGTTTAATTGTAACCCAAAATACTGGCGGTGTTTTCGCGGTCACGTGTGGATTCGCGCGGAACAGAGGCAAAGCGGAGACGCTTGTCACACATGTTTCCAGCTGAGGTCAAAACAGGCCATGCTCGACCTTCTTGTCTCCGCTCTCGTACGGTAAAGCAGCATGCCCTCGAGGTCTGTTTGGCGTCACGTTTTTTTTGCATTCTCGTGCTTTTGGGTGGCGATGTTGCTGTCTCCAGTGGCCCTCGGAATCGTGCTGTGTGGTGTTCCCCCGTGCAAGAAGGCAGGGATGGGCCTCGTGGAGGAAACAGTGTGCTAGAGGAGCTCCCTTCAGACCCTAGTTAGTCTGCTGGCCATGCGTTCAATGTTCGCGATCAACCATGTGTGTTACATACAGTGTCTTTAAGCGGAAGCGCACATGAAATCAGGTAATGGGTGGTTTAGTTGACACAAAGGTGACCAGAGGCTCGCAGGAACCTAATCCTCTGTGTGGTCCAGGAGCAGTGGCTGGGGTCCCTCATTCGATATTCCTGGTGCCTGGACCAGGGCTTTGGGGGATAGCGAGGGTGGACAGCCCCTGCCCGCCTGCACGCTTGCTGCCTGTCTGCCCTCTCCCTGGGCTGTGAGCCCCTTGGAGCCAGGGGCCGCGGGAGTCTTGAACCGTGCCTGACGCGTCATGGGCACACGACAAATTTTTGTTTAATTCGTGAATAAATTGGAAATAAGCAATGATTGTCAAAGCCAGTTTTCCAGTAGGCTTTAGATGACAGTGAATCCTGTCCGGTGGTTAATATTTAATTCCTTTTTGCGAAATCTAGAAGGGGACTTCCATCAGGGTCTGACTCTAAGAAACGGTGTGAATGAGTGCCAATTCAGTATTTTTATTATCATTCGATGCTCCCCTTTGGTGTGAACCTCCCCTTTGAGCTCGAGAAGATAAACGATGCTTCCCTCTCTCCCCGTGCCCCAGGCACCTGGGCTCTGCTGAACCTCCTGGGAGGAGGGTCATGGCCACCTCGGTAGGGGGACGGTGTCACCCGAATGTTCACAGTACTGTTGCCTCGGAGAAGCTCATGAGGTGGGCAGAACATCTGTATCTCGGTTCTTTCTTGGAAGCCATTTGGCTTCTCCCTGGACCAAAAAGGTAGTCCTGGGAAGAGTCTCAGCACTGAGCCCCCTCGCTTAGAACACAGAGAGCTGCTTTGATAGCAAGCAGGGCCGGTGACTTGTTGCTTCCGTCACAGCTTCTGCTATTAGAGGACGAGTCAGCAAACTTTTCCCATAAAGGGTCAGATGATAAGGAATAGAGGCTTTGTGGGTCACAGGGTCTCAGGCTCAACTACTCAACTCTGCTGTTATAATGCGAGCTGCCCCATCAACTGATAGGCGTGACTGTGTCCCAGTAAAGCTTTATTTACACAAACAGACAGAGGATAGACTTGGCCTCTGGACCACAGTTTGCCAATCTCTGCAGTAGGTCCCTTCCTGCGTGATGGGGTCTTTGTGGTCCTCTGGATACCCGGAGCCCTTTGAGGAAGGCCTGGGTCACGTGGACTCTTTTCTCCCCAACTTCTGGCATGGTGCCTGCCCCCATAACGAGTCACCAACCAACCTTTGCTAAACTCGTGACTCCAGGGCACAGGCATTGTGAAACATGCCGGCCAGATGCAAGGTGATCTAAGGCCCAGTGACAGTCCATCAGTCTTCGTCCGAGGTCCATCGTCAATATGCAATATGGTGGCAGTTGCTTCTCTGACAATCAATCAAAATAGTACTCCTGTGTTCATTCAATAAGCAGCCTCTGAGTGTGTGGGCAGCATCCAGATGTCAGCCTGGATCCGCCTGCCCTGGAGACTTAAATAAGCTTGGGATAAATCCTGATTCCGTGCCAGGAGCAGACCCAAGGCTTCCCTAGGATTCCTGCAGGTTCCAGAGGGCTGGAGAAAGGGACCCCGCCCCGCGCTGTGGCTCCCAGTTTCCACTCCTGGCAAGTTCCTTCTGCTCCCTCGTTGTCTCGCCATCCTGTGTGTGTCCTTCTACTCCGCCCCCTCCCACCCAGGCACACACACGTGCACATGCACACATGTGCCTGCGCGTACACATTCACCGTCACCAGCAAAATCAGGATGTTGGAGGTGTGAGGGGGGACGGTGACGTGGCCCCAAATTGCTTCAGGCTGGAACCCCACAGTCCCCGACCGCAGATCCTTCTCACTGCCCCTTCCCTCTGTGTTTCTTGCAGGATATGTTCCCCCAAAGCACCCCAACCTCATCACCTAATGGTGACTCCTCTCCTCTCTCCAGTCTCCCCCTGCCACGCTCCCCCCACCCCAGCCCCCGGTTCTCCTTGGGCCACAGCTCATGGAGTCGCAGCAGACATGCAGTGGACTGCACGTTTTTCAAGTGTATCATTCGCTAAGTTCTGATGAAACGTACACGCCCATGAAGCTATGACCGAGCCAGTGCACCTACCCAGCACCCCTCCACCGCGTGCCTCTCTGTGACCCTCCCTCCCGCCGCCCCCTCGGGCATCCATGGTTTGGTGCCGAGTCCCTATGGAGGAGAGCATGTTTTCTAGAGTTGATATAAATTGCATCCTAGAGCACATACTCTTTTTTTGTCTGATGTCTTCCACTCAGCACAGTTGTTTTGTGATTCGCCGATGTCGGTGTCCTGTATCACGATTTTCTCTCAAGAGCAAAAACAGGGACCTTCTGCAGAGTAACTCGTTCTCTCCAGCTCCCACCCCCAGTGGGCTTCAGGCTCACCTCTAGCAGATGGAACATGGAAACCCATCTAAAGACCAAAAGCCCCCCCCCCCCCCCCTGCCTGGCCAGAAGGTGCTGATGGTTTTAACAGCATGTCTCCCCCCATGCAGCCCTTCCCATCCTTGAGCTCCTTCAACAATTGTTTAATGAGCACCTACTGTGCGCCGGGTGTTGTTATGGGAGAGGAACTGGGCAAGCAAGGCCTTCCTCTAGGGGAACAGAGAATCAGGAAGGAAGCAAATAAAAAGCTGCTTCCAGATCTAATAGTTATTATGGGAAACAATGGAAACCACCCGGGAAGTCATGTGGAAGGACAGACATCCAGCCGACTGTAGAGGTTCTGTCTGGGGGTGGAGTGAGAGTAGGATTTGGGCAGCCTCCCTCTACTTGTTTTGTTTACCGGTTTTTAGAGTGTCGTCTCATATTTCTCATATTTAGTTATTTAAATGCCTTTTTTTTTTTAAGATTTTATTTATGTACCTGACAGAGATCACAAGTAGACAGAGAGGCAGGCAGAGGGAGAGGGGGAAGCAGGCTCCCGCTGAGCAGAGAGCCCGACACGGGGCTGATCCCAGGACCCTGAGATCATGACCTGAGCCACCCAGGGCCCCTTTAAATGCCTTTTAGAGAGCAATGCGTGCTCACTGTAGAAAAAGTCATGAACACAGAGCGGAATAAAGAAGCAAATTAAGTCCCCTTTAGTCCCACCCCCCAGATCTGGCCGCCATTGTATTTCATCGTGTGAATCCCACACTCAGGAGGCAGAAAGGCACGTTTTGTTTCGTTTCGTGTCAGTAAGCAGGCTGTGGGAGCTACTGTCAGCTTCCTGGGGACCTGAGCTGTGTTTATTTTTTTTAAGAGGTACTAATCTTTGATTAACAAGGATGAATGTAACATTTAAGAGGAATCTAATTGCACGTCCCCTCCTTCTCAGCAAAACCACACTGTTCTCCCCGGAAAGCGCGGCGTCAAGACTGACGATGTATGGTTGCGAGCCGGGGAATTCTAGGGAACATTTTTCATGTCACTGCCCAGACAGTGGTGTGAGCGTTCCAACAGAGAGCTGTCCCGGCTACAGGTTACGTCCCCAGCAGAAGCCGGGTGGGATAATAACTCACTTTGTCATTACTTAATTCTGGGAGGGCCGCAGTTACTGACCTTCAGCCGCTGGGAGGGTGAAGCCCTGGGTGTCAGGATGTCTGGGAACAGAAATGGCGAGGGGACAGTCGACCAGGGTGGGGGGAAGGGGCTGCATAAAGAAGTCGGATGACAGGTCCGTGCTTCTGATGCATTTCTCCTCTAACTGACGTATTTGCGTGTCTCGCTCATCAGCTTGCTGGGGTGACACGTACCCGGGGAGTGCGTCTTCTGTGCCACCACAGAGCCCACCACCAGGCGCAGGCCAAGCCCCCTGTGCAGCTCTTCTCCCCGCCAAGTTGGGCACAGGCTAACACAAGACTGTCCAGACCCCTTGTGTGGATTCGCCAACACCTGGTGGCTCACCCGTGTGTCCCGTTCTCCTGTGCCTGCGTGCTCAGATGGGCACCCTGGGCACCCCGCCCCCCAGCCACTCCCTCAGGACCCACCAGAGCTCTCCACAGCCAGGCCCCTCACGCCCAGCGCCCCTGCCGTCTGCGCTCCTAAGTATTCTGCACGTTTCCCCCTCCCTGCGCCTTCGCACCAAGTGGCTCTCCCGTGTCTCCTTCCACATAACAGCCACGTGGCTGAACCCTGCAGGAACACAGTGGTCAGAGCCATGCTTTCGCATGCAGGATTTAATATCCAGCCTGCCTCTGAGAGTCGTGACTCTGGGCAAGTCGCTTAGCCTCTGCTGGTCTCATCCTCTCCAGATATAAAAGGAGATAATACCTAGTGTCATCAGAAGGATTAAATGGGCCGATCTGGCAAAGCTCTCAGCACAGCATCTGGAAAATAGTAGGAACCAGTGCACATTAGCCATGACTGTAATCCTTCAAGAATCGTTGCGAACGAAACCTTGTCCTCCATGCCGTCTCTCCCCACCCACTCCCAGCCCCAGTGGGGGCTTCGCCTTCCTGCATAACTTAACCTGACTTTCAGCACACGCGCACGCAGTTAGGCGGAAATTGTCAGTGAGAGTCCTAGCAAGGACTCTCCAGTCTCAGCAGCTTAACACAATATTTATTGTTCACTCAGATCACTCCCTGCTAGTGGTGAGGAAGGGGCAGGGGCAGATGGCTCTGTCCTCTACCTTGGGGGGCTGCCCCTTCCATGTATGGCCTTCGGCGTCGCTGTGCACAAAGAAGGAGGAGGGTCTTCCGGGGGCTTTGTGGCTGGATCCAGAAGTGGCATTAAGACCCCAGCCTAGCTGCAGGGGAAGCTGAGAAATGCAGCCCACCTGGACCAGCCCACCTGCACACCCAGGTAGAAAGTCATGTTGGCCAGGAGATGCTCGAGGGCAAACCACGTGCTCTGGGTCTTTCCCCCAGGGATGGTCCCCTCTGCCTTCCCTTGGGCTCCGTCTTAAGAATTAACTCTGGAATGGAGGAGGTGGTTCTCCGGAGAGGAGAGGCTTTCCGAGCACGGAGATGGGGGGTTGCGGAGAGGTAGCAAGGAACCCGGCCCCTTCGGGCACCAGCACCAGCAACAACAACTCGGGCCACAGAGATTCCCCAATAAAAACAGCTCACCGCCACATGTGCCTGGGATGCACGTGGAATTTGAGGCAGGGATGAGGGGCCGGTCACCAGAGCAGAGCCCAAGACCTTCTGGATAATGGGCAGTGTTTCCCAGCCCATCCGCTGGACCTAAGAGCCCGCATCTCTGGGATTCCAATAACGAGGCTGATGAGAGCTTCTCTCCCTGATTCGTCCTCCTCTTTGCCAGGTCCCTGCAACGAGGAAAAGGCACTGAGTCCAGTAGTGATTTTAAAACAGTGAAGGCGAGGAAGGCACACTGGCACACAGTCTGAAGGCCGTGTTGTATTATGTACCAACCTTTCTCCAAAGTCATACTCTCTGATAGGAGTGATTCCACTCCTAGGAATTCATCTCCAAGAAACCATCAGAAATGGTGGTGTCAGGCTTAGGTACCGGGAAGCAGGGATCTTCCTGCAGAGTTCTCTACTGGAGCCTTGTTTCTGGCAGCAGAAAATTGGGGAACAGCCTGAGTGTCCCCCAACAGGAGGCTGGTTGAGTAAATAATGGGCCAAGCCCCGTGACGGACTAATGTACCATCACTAAACCCCAGTTTTGTAAGAACTGTTAAGCCAGGGGAAATTGTTCCCGATATGAAGTGAAACAGAAAAAGTGGGATATCAAAGCCGGCCACCTATACGACCCCAATTATTTAAATCCCATGTAGAGACGCTCCTGAATAAAATAGCCCACGAGGTTGGGAGTGATTCAGGTTCCTGGAAGCACGGACGAGTTTTCTTCTTTCTCTTCCCACTCTGCTTTTGTACTGTCAAGTTTTCTAGGCTGAACATGTCGCTTTTATAAACCGAAAAATAACTTCCTAAAGAAGCAAGAAACAAGGGCACTGTAAGGAAGCTCGTCTTTCTCTCCGCAGACTCGCTCAGAGGCACTGGGTTCCTTCTCTAATCTTCGAGGAACACGAACACAGGCCTAGACCGCCGGTCCCCTGAGCCCGGCTTGGGTGCAAACAAGCACTTGTCGCCCGGGATGCATCCGGTTCCACTGGCAGAACATCCATTCAGCTGCACAGAATACATCCTGGGAAACTCCATCTAGCTAACCCTGCAGACAGCACTTCTCTTTACAAGGAGAAATGGAAACGCCTTACCCCTCTGTAGGTCCTATAAAGACGTTTCCTGGCATCTTTAAAAAAAGAAAAAAATGACAAGGGCCCTTTCCCCAGGTCTCCCAGCGTACCCATGGCTCACCTTGGCTGCGGTTCGGGAGCATTTGGGGAAAGGGGCTGGAGCGCCTGTTGCCCTGTGCACCTGCAGCTGATTTCCAGAACAATCTGGAAGATGAAACACTTCGAGCGAGTGAAAGGAGAGATGTGTGTTCCAAACGTTTTTCTCTCAGGTGGAGTTTTTAATCCGCTGTTGTTGGGCTGTTCAGACAACCGATATAATGAACAAAAATAACAATGATTACCCCAACCAGGACAATAAAAGGCACTGTCATTCTCGCCGAAAGGCCAGAATGGGAGCACTCAGTTCTCCAAATCCCATGGAACAGGCCAGTTACAGGTGGAGACTCGTGTCCTGGGAAGGACAGGTTGGGGTATGGAGGGACATCTTTACCGCGTGCCCAGTGTGTGAACTCAACAGGGCACACATTGCTCCTGCACCGGCTGGGGACTCGTGCTGCGACCCAGCCCACCACGACCCCGCCACTCCGGCCCAGATGCGGGGGACAGCGGTGCTGCCCCCTCAGTGCGTCTCCAGGGACTAAGGACTCCTTCCCTGGTGATGACATAGGGACTGTCCTTTGAACTGAATTTAAGCTCCGTTGGGAAATTGTTGAAAGCCTTCAGTGCTCACTTTCCACCAAATTGAAATCTATGTTACTGTAATAGCGAAAAAATTCTTCCAAGGTTCAATTGGAATTTTTTTCTATTAACTTAATAATAAGGGTCCAATTTCGGGAAAATGGTTTCGGTGTGTGAGTGAAATCATGCTGATTGTTACGCACCATCAAAGCTGGCCTCCAGCACATGGCTGATACCTATGGTCCCTGGATTTGAACTTCCTAGAGGAGCCAACGTTAACTTGGAAACATCCAGATTTTTCTGACATCATCTGATGACTTCTCTCTGAACCCGAAGTTCCCCTGCCAAGTTACATGGGCTTGTGTATTTTCACTATGTTTGCTAAACTGTTCACTTTCCTGGTGCTTCAACAGATTATAAGGATGGAATGTGAGGTTTTTCAGGTGATCATTCTAGGCTAGTAAATGAACTGAACATTTCACTACACTTTGAGGCCTTCTGTCTTCTGTGCTTTCCACCTGTCATCCCGTGATCACTTTACCTCCCTCCAAGAGTCACCAAGAAAATAAACTACAAAACTAAAGGTTTGTTGTTTTTTTTTTAAGATGTATGACTTTAAAAGAAAAGCAATGATATCAGATGGAAAGCCAAAGAAAAACAGAATTAAGCCTTATTGAGTAACTACTAAGTGCCAGGCATTTTCTGCATGTTTCATCATTTCGTCTTCTCAACAACCCCAAGACAGGGCCTACTGTCCCCACTTTGCAGAAAACACAGCTGAGGACAAGGGATTACACACATGTGCTGGGAAACACACAGCTAAGGAACAGCCCCTGCCAGCCAGTGCCCTCCTGCTATAGCTCCCAGGACATGAGCCTCTTCTAATATCCTAGCAAACATTTTCTGTTTCTTCCAAGCTGGGGCTCGTACCCTTAAGAACTAAGGAAAGCCACTGTTGACTCTCTGTAGGGTTGGGGTGAAGGCATGTTTGGTACCCAGTCTTGGGGAGGGCTTGCTCTCCATTCTCTTCTGTTGACAGCTTCTCTCAGCTGTCTCCTGCTGCTTGTCACCACAGTAGACGGAAACAAGCTGTGTCCTCTGGGCAGCTGATGAGTGACAGACAGAGGGATGGCCCAGCTGTACCTCCTTTTGCCTTGGCCCCATGTTGGTGGCACATCAGTTCTGCTCAGGGAGTGGGGGGAGGCGAGGCTCAGGGTTGGGGGGGAGGAGAAGGGATGGACGGGACCCTAAAGGAGCTTCTCCTGCACAGCAGACCCACTTGTTCAGTGGATCAGGCGATCCGTATCTTAGCAAGAAACTGCCATCTTCCTAGCCACATTCTTTGTGAATTCACAGCCTTCAGGCCTTCTCTTCCTGCTCACCATGCTATGCTGAATTGGGCCCCCCAGCCCCTGAAGATGCCCCCATTCCAGTCCCTGGAACCTCCAAATGTGTGCCCCTCCAGGGTAAAGAGGAACTCTGTGCTGTGACTCATTAGGGCTCTTGAGCCGTAAACCGACCCTGGGCCATCCAGGGGGGCGCCCAACATAACCCTAGGATCCTCAGAAGGGGAAGGTATGAGGGTCAGAGCTGGAGAAGATGTGATGAGAGGTTGGGACCATGCAACAAAGAGACCCTGAGAAAAGGAACGGTTACACCTCTGGGTGCCACGGAAAGCGCCGAAACAGATTCATCCCTAGAGCCCCCAGAAGGAAGGCAGCCCTGCGCACACCTTGATTTTAGACTCTGACCTCCAGAACACCAAGATAATCTATTTGCATCGTTTTAAGTCACTAGGTTTGTGGAAATTTGTTACAGTAGCCACAGAAATTTGTTATAGCTGCCATCCTTTTCTCTCTTCCAATCGAAGAGAGTTTGCCAGAAATTCCCCTTTGATCTGCACTGCCCACTCCACATTACCCATACTCACACCTCATATCTCCCACAGCGAGCGTCCTGCACGCACCACATTTGGGAAACCCTGCCTTGGCTCAGGACTTGTGTCTCAATCATCCTTATGTCCCCAAGGACCCTGTATATTTCTCTGTCTACAGCGCCAATGTTCTGCCATTGTCCGTGGTGAGCCTCTTAAAACCACTCATCATGAGACCTGCTTATATTTGCTCAGAGCTAGTCATGCGTGCTGGGGGGAGAATGAAACGAATAATTTCATTTTTGCTATGAGGAAATAAATATTTGATTCGTGGACCTCATCATCCCGTGTAACAGAATCCGAGTGCTCGCTCTGCACTCGGTGGCCCCCTGTCCGTGTCAGATAAATGGCAAATCTATCGGGAAGTGTTCTTCTCAGTTCCTGACCCTGTCTCTTTCCCAGTTCATTATGGCCACCTCTTCCTCTAGTTGTCTGGATTCATGGAAAGAACAGAGACTTTTAAGAGACATTATTCATTACTAGAAAATTTTGGATGTCCCCACATTGTTAAAAAAAAAAAAAAGTCACCCATCTTTAGATGTCTGAAATACACTAAAAAAGCCGTTCTTCATTGGGAATGATATTGCCCCCCCTCCCCCCGCGACATCGGGCAACATCTAGAACATTTGGGAGGGGATGCGACAAGCCTCGAGCAGACAAAAGTCAGAATTACGACTGAGCTTCCCACAGTGCATGGTTCAGCCCCTTTGTAAAAGAAAAGAAAAGAAAAAAGAATTATCCAGCCCCAAATGTCAGCAATGCCAAGGTCAGGAGACCCTGTGATAGAACCTGGCCAAATGACCTCTGATTCAAGACAAGAGAGCTGGCTTTACACCAGTTCAAGGCAACTTTCAAGGGCCTGGAGACTCATTGACTGCAAGTTCAATCTTGGGCAAAGGTATCTTCTGGCTCTGAGAAAAGCTAAGAGAATCTCCAAGTCTAACGACTGGTATATGGAACTGAGGCCACCGTGCCATGAGCCGGGCTTCCGCGCACGCTGCTCTGGGTGTCTCGTTTTCAGAGGGTCACTGCCAAACTCAAGTGTGTTCAAGGAGGGCAACTGGAAAAAGATTCTGTGTGGGATCTTCACATGGAGGACTTTGCGTTTCTACAAGGAAGGTCCCCACGTGGCCCGATAAGCTCATGAAAAGATGCTCAGCAGGACTAATCATTAGGGGAATGCAAAGCTAAAGTACATCAAGATACGAATTCACACTCATTAGAATAAAAAGAAAGAGGGGGGGAGGGAGAAAGAAAGGAGAAGAGACGAGAAGAAGGAAGGAAAAGAAATAACAAGTGTTGCCAAGGATGTGGAGAAACTGGAACTCTATGCACTGTTGGTGGGAGTATAAAATGGTACCGTTGCCATGGAAAACAGGATGATGACTCCTCAAAAAAATTAAAAATGGAATTATCATTTGGTCCAGCAATTCCACTTCTGGGAACCCAAAATCACTGAAAGCAGGGTCTCGAAGAAATATCTGTGCACTCATATTTATAGCAGTGTTATTCACATTAGCTAAAATGTGGAAGCAACCCAGGCATCCATCCATGGGTGAATGGATAAGCCAATCGTGTCATGTACAGACAATAGAATATTATTCAGTCTTATAAAGGAAGGACTTTCTGACACCAGCGACAACAGGGATGAACCTTGAGGACATTCTGCTCAGTGACATAAGCCAGCCACAAAAACCCAAATCCTATCCAATTCCACTTATATGAGTCATTAGAGTAGTCGAATTTATAGGGACACCAACTGGGAAGGTGGTTACCAGTTACGGGGGTGGGGGATGGGCAGAGCACTGGGATGGGGAGCTCCTTATGGAACAGTTAGAGTTTCAGTTCTACAAGAACACTTCTGTGTTGTATGGTGTGAGGGTTACCCAATATTATGAATGCTCTTGATAGCACCAAACTGTACACCTAAAATGGTTAAGGTAGTTAATCTTTATGGGTATTTTGCCACAATTTTAAAAGGGGTAGGGGGGAGAGGGCTTTGGAATCACAGAAAACCAGACTATCCAGCCACTCAGCAACCATGAAACTTGGGGAAACAGAGGTGGCCTCTCTCCAAGCCTGAGTATCTTCATCTCAGATGGGATTCCCAAGATCGTGATGTGTCTGAGCTCAACAAGCACAAAGGTCTTCACATAGCGACTGCCACCTCGTAAGCACTCGGTAAAAAGGACTAGGACATTTGTTATGAAGGACAGGCAAGGCTCGAAACCCTCTGATGTGAGGCACATAGAAGAAGCCAGGCCTGGAAAAGGAACACAAGAGGGACAGGCATGATCGCCATCTTGCAGCTTTTGGAAGGAGGAGGAAGTCAGCTCCAGAAGACCCAACTGGGATGGGCAGGGCAGAATTTGAGGAAGAGCTCCCTTCCTGGCTGCTAAAACATGGACCCAGTGACCTGGACCCTGGGGACAGCAAAGTGGCCACAGCACACCCTGGCTTGCAGCAGAGGGCCACAGCCCGAATGCAGAACAGCTGAAGAGGCCCTTCCCTGGGTTCTCCAGTTAGAAGTTCTCATGAATTCCAGCACAGGGAGATTCTGGGACATTCCATTGGAAGTCAATAGTCTACCTTTCTCTGCTCTTCCATGGTCATGTGCCTCATAACTAGTCAGACAGGCCAGAGGAAGAAACCCCCCCTCCTCTTTGTGCACCATCTTCTGTGAGCAAACGACATGGGGGGAAAATGCAAGATGGAACCTCATTTTAACTCAATCACCTCTTTAAAGACGCTGTCTCCAAATGCGATCCCATTCTGAGGTGCTAGGAGGTTAGGATTTCAATGTAAGAATCTGGGGGACACAATTCAGTCCATAACAGACACCATTAGAATTCAGAGCAGTGTCTCTTCAAGGGGCCTCGGGCAGGTACGAGAGAATCCCTGCATCTCAAGTGCCCGTCAGAGCTCTGGCGGATTTCACCGTGTTCTGAGAACCAGCCCTCAGGACCTCGCACGCACCCCTGCATGGGGGCCGGCTGGGCTCAGATCCAGAAACAGTCTATTCTCTGTGCAGCCGGCATGATGGAAATTGAGGCATGTGGCTAAGAAAAAATAGAAATAAAGCACAACCCCTGTCCCTTCCCTCAGTGAATTGCATATTAGAGAAAGGAGACTCCCGGGGCGAGAATCAGGAGGGCAGCTCCCCATCCCATTTTACTCCATGTTCTCGGGCGTACCTGTCACAGGTGCAGCACACCGACCGGGCAGAGTGCCTTGCAGCAGAGTCGGAGGGAGTGTTTTCTGTTCCACCTGCATTATTCAGTTTGTCTACACATCTCCCCCTTCCTGGAGAAAGATCATATTGCCACTCGATTTTCAGTGTTAACAGACGTTGTTTGGTTCTGGGTAGTGAGACTCTGCTCAGCTCACCACTCGTCCTATCTGCCATGTAGGATGTGAAACACGGGCGTAATGCAAGCAGAGAGAGGTGTGTAAAGCCACACTGCTTCTCTAAAAATTCAGCCCTATTAAGCTCATCGGTACATCGCTTGGATTTTTATTAAAAGGGTAAAAAAACATTCTGCCACGTGATTCTGAGCGACGGCACATTTCTAAGCCACCAGTAAAGAAATGTGAAGGCAGAGGGATCTTTGCTTTCAAACACTGGGATTCGGGGTGCAGGTGCCTCCGTTCAGAACCATCTGGGCCCTTGAGGCTTTTTGCTAATGAGCTGGGTATGGATGGAGCCGGCGGCCAGGGAACAGGGCGTGTCAGCCTGTGCCCATCACCTGACAGCAAACACAGGAACCCGACTCGGGGGCAGCCGCTTCCCTCACCCCCCACCCCGCTCACCCCAGCTTCGTCTCATCCTCTCTCTGCCCACCATGCTCGGTTCACACTGACCTCGCAGGCGGAGGTGGACTAACCCAGCACCCACTAGAAATGGCCCCCGCTGCAGGGAAGCTCACCAAGTTGTTGGGCATCCCCCGTCACCTCCCATCTTCTCCTTGTGACAGGGTCCGCTGCCGCACCTGAGTCCCGGGGGAAGCCACCTCCTTCTCATGGGAAATGACACTGTGTTGACTTATTATTGATGAGCTCGAACTGGTTCCTCCTGAGCACTGCAGGGGTGGGGACGGAGGGGCATTTCCAAGAAGGGACATCCTAGATCTTCGAAGCTCTCGGATTCCCCTCCCCTAAGAGAAAAGGTGTAACTTTCAAATCCACCGTCAGAAAGGCTGCCCCTGAAGCTTTTACTCCCATGGACAGTGGTAGATTCATCTCTCAGGACTCTTGCGGTTCCAAATGAAACCTAACTCAAGATGGCATGAGAAAAAAAGGGAACTTGGTTGGCCCCCATAACTGGGAAGTCCAGGGGAAGGTGCGATTTCAGCCCGAGCAGAATCCGAGTGTGCAAGGGAAATACCCATGTAGAAACCGTTGGCAGAGACGCCCGCCCGCCAGCCGGCCAGGACGGTGCCTGCCAGTGACGTCAGCCCTGCAGGTGCCACAGTGGTGCACCCCTCAGGGGTCCTCTCTCCTCCTGCACGCTCACCCCGCCGCCCTGCTCTCAAACAGGACTTGACCTCATGTAGCGAACAGCCAGCAGGAGCTCCGGGTGCAGGCTCGGCAGCTCTGCATCCCCAAGGAGCTTCCTCCCCAGGCTTCCAGCAGTACTCCTGGTCCAGAGCACAGCGGGGTCCAGTCTACACCAACCACATGCCAGAGTCATCCGTCAGACCCAGGGAACCAGTGCAGAAGCAGCCTCCCCCAAAGCCTGGTGGAAGGCTGGCTGCCCAGAGCAAAGCCAGGTGGTCTGACTGGAGGCGGGGGGACATGTAGCAGAAGCTACCACAGTCACGGCTGCTGCAAGTCATGGGGTAGTGAATGGCACTTCGGGCCTTTCTGTGGCTGCTAGAAACGTTGAGAACATCACATTGCCTCCCCGACTTGCCAGTAATATCCGTGTCCTTAAAACACGGCTCTTATTATTGACAGAAATACTCAGCAGATGTAAAATACCGCGGTATTTGGGAGGAAGTGGGGACAAGGGGGGGACACCGTTCCTCCGGTCACCTACAGCTGAACGCCTTGCAGATACCCGTCACCAGGCCACCAACCGTGCGATGCCTTCTGTCTGCCACTAAAGATGAGGGTATTTACCTGTTGATAAAGATTCTCAACTATCACGAGGATCAACCGTTTTAAAACGTTGCTTATAATGTCACTGTATAATGTCACCGTATAATGCTCAGCGTCACAAAATAAGACTCCGGGACTGTTGAATATCCATGACTAGATATGCAGAGGGTCTGACATCCTGGAGACTGTGATTTTTTTGGTTTACATTGGGCGGCTTTGGTGGGGGAGGGCGGTTGCCTTCTTGGCCTCCTGTAGGGAGACGGTTCTGATGATTCATATCTATTTTCGTCCTGGGCTGGAGAAACCACCTTTGTCTTTAGTTCTTGGACATTTCTCCAGCTCCCTTTTCCACCCGTCTTGGGTTTTTAAGCGAAAGGAGGAAGCACGAGCAAGCCTGCAAGCCGGCCCGTGTGTGCAGGTGCTTTGTAATCGCAGGTAATTGTTACTTGCTGAGCAAGGGCTTTCCGGCCGGGGCGGGATAAAGCAAGAGCGAGGGCTTATTGCTATCATTCAAAGTGTTCTTCATTCATGCATGCCTGCCTTTGCTCGTAAATGCCCCCACCTCATTCCCCAGAAGACAGGAAACAGCTTTACTGCTACGGGTTCATGCAGGCGTAAATATTAAACTCCACGTAAAAATGCCTGGGCTGTTCCCGCGCTCTGCGCCCAGTTACGGACGGCGAACTCCAGCTCTGCTTCCTCCTCGGAGGTTAACGTCCCCTTCGCGCGAGGCGGACTGGACAGTGCTTCCTTGTAGCCCTGCTTCGGTTTCGGGAGCCCATCCGCTTGAGCCCATCCACTTCAGCTCCGCGGACCTAACCCCGGCGGGCAGGACCAGGACTTCCCGCGGGCCGTCATGTGCACCTTTGCAGGCATTTCCGCAGGTGGCAGCGGCTGGGGGCAGGAGCTGAACCCCCAGGCCCTGACCCTCGGCACCTGCCACTGCACACTAGTGAGGTGTGTTTCCCAATAGTGTCCTGTTTCCAAAACAGGCTTTTCATCTGTTGGAGCTGGGGGCCAACGGTAGAAAGTGACTCTGAAAAAAACATATGCTGCCCCCCCCCCAAAAAATAAAGGAGGGCTCTGTAGCAGCTCACAAAATCAGACAAGGTCACGGCGTGTGAGGTGGGAGCCTGGGGCCCAACGGTCTGTCCGGGCCCAGAGTCAGATGTGAGTGACTCAGAGCACCTGCATTTGCCAGGGGATGGTTGACCTTGAGGACAGGCTGGCTGTCATGGGGGTAGGGGAGCGGCAGTCCCGGTGTTTGTACCAAAATGAAGGTAGAGGCAATGTCCCGGTGGGACTGGGAGGGAGGGGCTGGGAAGGTGGGGAAGGGTCTGCCACCCTCCCCCTTCCCGCTTGGTGACTATCTTCCTCCCTCTATCAGAGATTGCTAACATCTTTCACAGTATATGCAATTTACCTTTACTATTGTCTTCCTGATACAACCTTCCATGTTACGGAGTCCATTTTGTTTTCCATGACACTAGGTTTCCAAAAATCTAGACTTGTCTACCTTTTTTTAAATAGACTTTAGCTTTTCGGGCAGTGTTAGGGTCAGAGCAAAACTGAGTAGAAGGTGCAGAGAATTCCCATATCCTTCGTGACCCCACACCTGCACAAGCTTCCCCACTAGCGGCATCCCCCACCAGAGTGGGAATTCCGTTATCATCAACGAATCTACATAGACCCAGCATAATCACCGAAGTCCACCCATATATCGTCTCAGTAGTTCTCCTGGGGACACTGTGGGGTCCTTTAACCTTTCCCGGGTTGGGGGAGGAGGAGTAGGAAAAAGTAGACCAGCTGACCAGCTGCCCTGGGTGCAAAACCTGCTCTCCTTCCTCAGCCGCATGAGGCAGCTCCTTAAAACCTCAGCCTGGGGGCGCCTGGGTGGCTCAGTGGGTTAAGCCTCTGCCTTTGGCTCAGGTCATGATCTCAGGGTCCTGGGATCGAGCCCCACATCGGGCTCTCTGCTCAGTGGGGAGCCTGCTTCCCTTCCTCTCTCTGCCTGCCTCTCTGCCTACTTGTGATCTCTCTCTCTCTCTCTCTCTCTCTCTGTCAAATAAATAAATAAAATCTTTAAAAAACAAAAAAACAAAACCTCAGCCTGTAGGCCCACCAGCCTCTTTCTCTGGGTGTTCATTCATAGTCTCCCAAGCAGCTCCTGCTAGTCTCCCCTTCCTCATACATGGTTGAGATGCCCAGTGGAGCCCAGTAGAATTAACTCACTACTCTCCTCGATGAAGACGTTTCATGCTGTCGCAGGAGTTGGTTTCCAGAAGAATTAACCACCGTCGGATAGGGGTTCTACCGACACAGCTGTCTTAGTTTGGGTTGCCCTGAAGCAGACACTGAGACAAGGACCTGGGTGCAGACAGTCCATTGGGAGGTGATCTCTTACCTGCCAGCAAGGGAGAGGGAAGCGGGACAGGGGAGGGGAGGCAACCAACGTACTCTGCATTGTCCAGCCGGCCACCACGTGAGAAAGCGGGCTCGGTCCCCCCGTGGGACTCCCAGGAGCCCATGGAGACTTACTCCAGCCAGGGAGGGAAGAGCCCGGGTATTTTGACCCCAGCTCCCATCAGTCGCCAGCGAGGCCCTTCCAGCCGGCGGCACAGGGGGCAGAGGGCTCTGAACCGGGGAAGGTGCAGAAACGGAGGTGCTGGCAGCTGGGACTTAGCTGGTGGGCGCCGCAGGGGGAAGAGCGCCAGGCTCTGCCGATGTCTCTTACAACCAACTCACGCATCTCCCCCAGCTCTGCCGTTTCTTAAGGCAAATGCGTAACAAGAGGCACGGGGTCCCATGGAATTTCATTGAGCAGGTGCATTAGACAGTGACATTTTGATTCCAGAATCTGTCAAGCTTGGCCCTCGCTGACTTCTACACCCCGAGAGCCAGACGTGGACTCGGCGCTACCCCAGAGCCAGGGCCAGTCCCTTCTGGAAGATAAATCCCACGGGGCCTTGCAACAGCCTTTCCTTGAGCAGAAGTCCCTCCATGACACCGTGTGAATGACAGCCATGTGTGAGAGGGGCTGGGCTTCAGAGGTGTGCTCCTGGGGTGGGAGGCACCGGTCGTCGGGTGTGAGTCTTCCCGCCGCGGGGCGTTCACACCGGTGTCTGGGTCTCACCTGCACGGCCGGTAGCCCTGTATTTACGCCTCGTCAGGATCCCGCACCGGCTCTGGTCCCAATGGCTGTTAGAGCAGACAGAGGGATGGCTAGGTGATGAGCACTGGGCAGGCGTGGGTGGCCAACCTCCTGTGAGGCTCCGGCAGGGTCCCCCGAAGGTCACAGCTTAATTTGGGTTGGGCAGCCCCAAGTTTCTGTGAACTGGAACGTGAGTTATCATGTATCTGTTTTGGTTTTTTTTTTTTTAAAGATTTTGTTTACTTATTTGTCAGAGAATACACAAGCAGGGGGAGCAGCAGGCGTACGGAGAGGGGGAAGCAGGCTTCCCACTGAGCAGGGAGCCCGATGCGGGGCTCGATCTCGGACCCTGGGATCATGACCTGAGCTGAAGGCAGCTGCTTAACCCACTGAGCCACCCAGGTGCCCCCTATGATGTATCTTCTATCCTTACCCAGAACCCAGAAAAACGCCTCTCTTCTGCACACCCAGCCATGGAGATGTTGCCTTCTGCTGTTCTTTGTAGCAATTAAATCCAGTTTAGAGTGGCGAGAGAATGAGATGCACTGTTTTATTTTTTTTAAGATTTTTTATTTATTTATTTGACAGAGATCACAAGTAGGCAGAGAGGCAGGCAGAGAGAAGAGGAAGCAGGCTCCCCAATGAGCAGAGAGCCCGATGCAGGGCTCGATCCCAGGACCCTGAGACCATGACCTGAGCCGAAAGCAGAGGCTTTAACCCACTGAGCCACCCAGGCGCACCGAGATTCACTGTTTTAAAATATATTTTAAAAGATTGGGTTTGTTCTCCTAAGGCTGTGGGTGGGTCAGAGACCCCAGCATAGCGGTGTCCTTCCTCTCCATTCTCCACGGTGGGAAGTCGGGTACATTCTGTTCCAGGCACAGTGATGGAACACCTGTCTGAGCAAGTGATTCTTTGTGGCTTCGACAATTCTGAACACCCCACTGTCTCTGCCTTCAGGTAGCTTGTGGTCTCCTGGACGTAGTAAGAAACCTGGCCCAGGCGACAACAGTTTCCACACAAGCCACTGGCTCTGAGGGCCGTGCCAGTCGTCCAGGCATAGATGCTATAGAAGCCCAAGAGAGGAAGTGATCCGGGGCCTGAGGTGGTCCAGGAGGCGGCGGGATTTGAATGGACCATCACTGTTAAGCGGGAAAGGATAGGCTGTTGGGGAAGGGAGAGCAATGATCGTAGGCTCATCTGGGCACCGTGGGGAGACGCGCTTTGCTGGAATGGAGGGATAACGGTGTGAGAGGTGCAGGCTGCACTCTGGAGCCCAGCTAAGGCAACTGGACCCAGCTCTGAACCAGGGTGGACAGGTTCTAGAAGGAAAGAGCATTATGGGAAGCTGCCAGGAACCCCGTAATCGTGAGCCTGCTTGGAAGCAAGACATTCACCCAGGAAGACGGACGAGGACTTGGAATAGGGGCTGGGGACAGGGACGGTCACGAGAGGAGCAGGTGTTCTCCAGTCCAGCTCTGCCACGTTCTGACGGTGAGGCTGTGCCGGCCACGCGGTCTCTCTGAGCCTCAACTTTCTCATCCTGGAACCGGGAATAACAGTCCTTGCCCCAGACGACGATGGCGAGGATGACACGGGACATCAAGCACACAGGGCCCGATCCAGCGCCCGAGCAGACGATGCGGTCACTGTCACTGTCAGGGTGAGGACGTCGCAGCAGCGTCCCTGAGCCGGGGAGTGCGAGCTTTCCCGGGCGCCAGCAGCCTGCGACGTCCCGCGGAATCTGGAATCGGCCACAGGGGGAGCGTTTACACCACCGCAGCGGACACACGCGACTTAATCTGGGCTTTTCCGGTCTCCCTTCAGAGAACCACATGTGGAACCGTTAGCCGTGCACTTGTGGCCGTAGAAAAGGAAAATAAGAACAAGATGTGGATGTGATCGGACGGGAAGCCTAAGGCGGCAAACCTGAGCGGACGGGCTCGTGTGTGCTCCGCTTTCCTTCAGCAGCCGCAGATTAAACCGTCGACTTGTACTGTGCCGTGGCTCCACGGAGGAAGGCCAAGTTCCTAAATCACGCACCTGACGGGTGCCGTATTTCTGAGCCCAGAGCCAAGCTGTGACCTTCCAGTTTCACGGTCACCAGAGCCGGGTGGCAGGCGTAATAAAGGGAGTACACAGAGCATTTCTGAAATACGGAACGAAACCGAAATCAGATAGAGGCATCAGTCTGAATCTGCTTACCAGGACCAAGGCGATCAATCTTTTCTCCTGTCTAATGACGCAGCGGTGAAAAGTATTGTGGCTTTCGCTGACAAACGAGTGGAAGTATCTGGGTCTGGGGACCAACCCTGTGCCAAGGGCCGTGTCGCACACATGACTCGATCTTCAGAGCCATCCTCTAAGGTTTTCGTGTCCCCGTTTTATATACAGGGAAGCAGGAACTCAAAAATGTGGGTACTTCTCCCAGGGACCCACAGAGACTAAATGACTGAGCCGGGACTTGAACACCATCCAGGTGACTGGCCCCATGCTCTGCCCCTTAGTCCCACACAGCTTCCCAGTTGGGCGCTCCTCCCTGACTCACCGACTCACCGTGTTTCCTCTGTCCTAAGCCCTCTCCCCCCCTGTATCTGTACTTAACTGTCTCATCCGTCATCCCCTCCGAGAGGCTTTCCCGGGTCACCCTCGCTAAAAAAACTTTCCCTGCCTAGCCTCCCTGTACTGTTACCCACTGTGATGGCTTTTAGACCAGC
>RCUC01147759.1:0-17531 GCA_003697995.1 Taxidea taxus jeffersonii | reverse complement strand
ATGAAGGTAAAAACAGAATAGACTAATAGAAACTACAAGACACTTAAATATTAAAAATATTTAGTGCCCACTACATGTTATCGTGGGCAAGATAAGTAATTTTCTAAAAGAAGCAATTTCCAGACACATTTGTATTCTTAACTAGTAGTTTCTAAATTTGTTCATGTAAATGTAGATTTTTAAAAGAATTTGGATTTTATAAGTTATCTGGAACGGTCAGTGTTAGAAAGAGGGGTTTCTGTCTTCAAACAGGAAGACTTAACCATTATGACCACCCTGCTGGGAGCGTTCTAGCACAGTTAAACAATGATCAACCTGCCCTCACTAAGCCTGAACTTAAAAAATGACAAAGCCTGAGCAACCAGGAGCCCCTTCAAGATACTTTATACTACATATGAATATCTGATATTCCTGGGAAAGCTAGCTGCAACTGTAGATAATGAAATACTAATCCATTTCAACCCTACTAAATTTAGGGAAGCCATGGTAGGGGACTTAAGGTTCTGTGAACTGCAAAATGAAATGGCACATTTCTGCATTTCTATTTGTGGAGGGTGACCATTTAAAGTGATGGTGGATTTGGTTATTCATATTAACTATCCCACTGAAAGCTAAAAAAGCTAAACAAAATATAATTTTATATATTATAAGAAAAAACTCTGAAATTAATCAATAAATCTACAATGGTTTAATTTTATAAAATGTTTTAATGGTTCAAATTTGAAATATGTTAGCGGGGTGCCTGGGTAGCTCAGTGGGTAAAAGCCTCTGCTTTCTGCTTAGGTCAGAATCCCAGGGTCCTGGGATCGAGCCCCACATCGGGCTCTCTGCTCAGCAAGGAGCCTGCTTCCTCCTCTCTCTCTGCCTACCTCTCTACCTACTTGTGATCTCTGCCTCTCAAATAAATAAATAAAATCTTTAAAAAATTTTGAAATATGTTAGGAAGTAATAAAAGTATGACAAATGTATTAACATTAGAGTATACTCTTAAAGAGATGTACAGAAATAAGACACAAATTTTTGTGCATATTGTTCTAGTTACCATGTTCTACAATGTTCCAGATAGGTCATCTATAACTCTACCTACGACATATACCATCAGATCCCCTTTCTATGACAAAAACAAAAACAAAAACAAAACAAAAAAAAAAAAACCTCAGTGTTAAAGAGATGAGCAGCAGAGAAACTGAAACTTACTCCAACATGTGGAACTTTGGCATGATACACTTAAGCCAGTGGAAACCTGCCTAAATAACTCACACAGCCCCTCCATCACTCTGTATTATGCAAGCTGCAACATTTCAAGCCAACTCCCTTATTTCAAGTAAATCCTGTCAACACTGAGGTAATAGAACTGGAAAATCTCATCACTCCACAATGATACTAAAATATCAGAATTTATTTCATTTGGTAAAAATTATATCTTTGCCAAATAAAGCTAATGCAAATACAGTAAAATATGCAAGATTATGAGTAATTCTTTTGTTGAAGAGGACTCTCGGGAGCCTCAAATTCACTGTGCAATTGGTTAGGCATTCTTTGACCCCTTCATGCCCCATCCCTCCAGTATATAGGGTGGAGGGGGCTGCAAAGGTCAGAATGAAATGATCAGCATGTTTTTATGCATTTGGTCTACTCTGGTTTTATTCCCACAGGTTTTTCCTCAGACTCCTCCTCCAAGGAGAGTGCTATGTATTATTCATCCCTGAACTCCCAAAACTTAACCAAATGTCCCATATATAAAGTCATCCCTAACAGCTACTACACGGCAGGCACTGGATTAAGAATTAGAGACAGAGAAGTAAAAAAGATACACACCTCACCTTCACAGAACTTCATGGAAGGGGGATATTGGATATTGGCTGTGTGAACTGAATCAAAGAAATTAAAGTCCAGTCAGCACAGCCCAACTGCCTATGTTCTTTTTCTCCACTGCTAACCAAGGTTTAGGTGAGGAATAAAACCAGGCTTTCTCTTCAGAAATATAAATGTGAGTGTCCAGCTCTGACCATTCCCCTGAGTTCCGTATTCATATATCCAACTGCCTACTCAACAAGTTGACTTACAGGTCATTACAGACATTGATTGTGGGGACTCCAAAGCCAGACTGCTGGGTTTTGAATCCTGGCTCCGTAACTCACAAGCTGGGTGATTTTATGCAAGTCACTTTCAACCTCTCTGTGCCTGTGTTCTCGTTTGCAAAATGGGGATTAGCACATACAACCATTGTAAGGATTAAATTAATTAATACACATAAAAGTGCTTAAAACCCTGCCCAGTACAGTTTATGCCTACAAAGTGCTTACTATTACTATTAGCTCTAGTATTACTATGTCTACAAGGCATCTAAAACTTGTCCAAAACAGAATTCATGATTTTCTCACCAAATCCCTTTCCACCTGCTCAGTCAATAGCACTACTGTTCTCCCAGTTGTTCCAGCCTAAATTTAGGAAGTCATGACTTTTCCTTTTCCTCACTCTCCAGTTTAGTAAGTCCACACCAGTAGCTCTACCCTCAAATTTTGTCATGCATTTGACCATTTACTATCATCTCTGCAACTACTTCTCCAAGGCCAAGACAGCAGCAGCTCTCCTCCAGGGTAGAGCCATGCCTCCCACCTCCCCATTTTTGATACGATACCGTCTCCCACTCCATGACCTTCAAGTTAATTCTGCAACCAATAAAAGTAAAAGCAAATGCTACTTCCTTGATATAAAACTTCCAATGGTTTTCTAACACACCTAGAATCACACCTTTACTTCACCATAGCCCCCATAATCTGGCCTGGTTCTCCAACATCATCTGCCATCACTTTTCCTCTCCCTTGCAGTGATCTAAACACTCACCTTGCTTTGCCTTGGCTACCTCAGGCTAGCTTCCCCCTCAGACCATTGCTTCTTTGTTGCTCCTGTTCTAAAGGACTGTCATCTGGAGCAGAGACTCTGAAGCCAGATTGCCCAAATTTGTATACTGTCTCTATCACATTTTAGCTGTACAATCTTGAACAATGCTTCCTGTGCGTCAGTTTCTTCCATAAAAATGGAGGTATTAGTACTTATAGCATAAGGTCGGTATAAAAATTCACTTTAGGAGACTGCCTCATGTATTAGTAAGCTCCACGTAAGTGCTGACTGCTCTTATGATCCTTCTTACCTCAGGCTCTTCCTCTAACTTCAGTTGATTCAACTGTCACCTTTTTGAAAGGCCTTCCCTTACAGACCATATCTAAAACAACCTACCTTGTTCCCCCAATGTCATTCCCTTATCTTCCTTTACCTCACTGTACTTAGTCACTCTCTGAAATAATATTATGTACTTAAGCTTTGTAGCCTAGTCACTGGAAAATGAGCTCCACCAGGTTGGGGACTATCTTGTTTGCTGCTCTATTTCTGGTTCTGACTCAGAACCTAACTTCGGAATAAACACACCTCTTATCCAAGCTAAGAGACCTATGGGAATTTCCTAATAACAAGACCCTCCTTAGCCTTTTGTTCTTAAATTTGTGATCTCCTTTGATCCTTGAAAAAGCAACGGCAAATACACCTTCATCTCCCAATTCAGACCAAAAAAGGAAATTCCAAATTTGGGTGACTTGTCTTTGGACACAAAACTATTAACCAGTAGAACCAAAATTAGCACCCCCTGCTTTCTAATTCTAAGGCCTCTCAAAGGAGGATAAACTGAATTTACAGAAATGTGACCCCTCAATCTCTGGAATAAATATTCTCTGAGATGTGTACAATAATCTTCCCTTACCTCTAAATTTGAGAAGTATTATAGTACTCACTCCTCAATAATGTACTAACCCTTGGCAAGCCAAAACATTCAAAGTCAGATATGACAATGGGACATTCCAAGTCCACACAGAAACAACCCCTAAAACTCAGTGTATCCATGTTGAGTGTAATGTACTAGTTCCAACATGATAAAACCTTTCTCCAAAATACCCAGCCAAGGAGACTTCATACTTGTCAAGAACACTGTGATAAGGGCACCAGTCATTTCTTGATCTCTGTTCCACAAAGTTCAGTGACAACAGTGCAGGTCGCCCATCAGAGTCAAGTGGTATCCATGATCAGATGGGGGGTGGGTGAGAGGGGTTGCGGGGGCAAACTGTGAAAAAGATCCTACCTACAAGACCTTGGTTAAATGGCCATTGGCCGGCACATTCTCAGAATAACGACTGTCCCTCTGAGCTTTCGCCTAGCAAGTTTACATGCTTGTGTTACCTCAGATGCTCTCACAATGTTCCCGGTTCTGTGAGAATGACAACTAGGCCAGAGGCTGCCTCACCTCCATTTTAAACAAAAAGGAAACTGAGGCAGGTGGTGATCTTTACAGCTTGTCCTCAGCGATCTGGTCACTTGCAGGATCCCAAAGCAAGCCTACATGTGGAGCGCCTGAAGAAACCCTCCACTCCAGACTTCACGTCAAACTCCAGGGCTGAGGGGGAAACTAAGCCCCTTCATCAAGGAAGAGTAAAAAAGGGGGTCGCTGCCCTTTGGACTTTCCCCTTTCTTTCCCTGTCCTCGCTCGCAAGCCCCTAGAGCCCTCTCGGCCCCAGGGAAGACGTGCGGGCCTGCACCCGCGGGGCGGGCCTCGCCTCCTCGCACTCCCGGTCCCGCCCGCCCCAGAGGGCGCGCTCCCACTCTGGGCGGGCACCTGTCCCTCCACCACGTTCGGCGGCTCCCCGATCGCCCAAGAATCAAACGCCCGCAGCCACCACCGACACCGGGAATGCGAGCAGCAGGGAGAGCCCCCGGAGGCCCAAAGAGCTGCAGGAATCCTCAGAAACTTACAGTTTTCCTACAGCGTGCGCGTCACGGCGAGGTGACGTCACGGGACCCGGCGTTCAGGGAGGTCAGGCCGCTGGGCGCCGGGCCGCACCACCCCCACGGCTCCGCCCCGCGCGCGACGGCGGGAGAGACGCCCCTTTCCTCAGCGGCCCCGCCCCCCACCGTGGGACGGTAGGCGCAGGCGCACACGGTCTGCGTGGCCGCCTTCTAGGGCGGGGACTGCTTGAGAGACTTTCGGCGAAAGCCTGTGGCGGGGGCGCCAGTGGAAGGGGCGTAGACACACCCCCCCCTCCCCACCACCTCCCCCACCCTCGGACCGCAGCAAACAAGCTGTCGCCCAGGGAGCTGGAGTCGGACGCCAGGGTTGTGAGGTAGATTTTCCGCAGACATTGCCTCCTTTCCCTCACGTGTTCCCTGAAAGTTCTCCACGTGTGGAAACAACCATTTGCTCCCCACCAGGTGCCTGCAAGCCCTCGGGTGGGAGGAGTCAGCTCTCCCAAGGGTCCCCGCTCCCACCCGGCCCCGCCCCAACCGGACCTGCCTCGGCTCCGCCCCGCCTACGCGGGCTAGACCCGTCCCCTCGAGTCCGCCCTTCCGGCTCCCGCTCGGAGCTCCAGCGGGCGCCACCTGTCCCGCCCTGTCCCGGCGCCGCCTAGGAAATTTTAGTGTGTCCTTCCTACTGGATTTCCCGTTTGGGTTCAGTGAAGCTACTTACGGGCTACCGTTCACCTCTTTGTTAAATTTAACAAATGGTGGTCTGTGTAAACAAACATGTACACTTCTTGGCCAGTGTGAACTTTCCACCGCCACTCACGTGATGATGCCTTCCTGTGCCCTGGGTCTCTGCTCTTCTTTACGCTCTTACCCACGACGAGTTCTGGTGCTAAAAGATAGCTCAGCAGAAGGGAAAATGAAGGCTCGAAGGACTAACACCGATATAGTAAGAGATTATTTCTGGCTTATAGGATTCCTACATTACTCACAGAAGCAGGGAAAAAAATAAACGTTTTGGTTAAAAGTGGCTCACACAAATCAGTCTTGGGGGAAAAATAATAAGAAAAACAGGCCTTGGAAATAGACCTTAAGGAGGAAATATTGAAGATGGCAAGGATCTCTTTTAAAAACGTATTTGGAATCACAACAAATTCTTAGATCAGGCATGGGATTTTGCCAAGCAGCTCTAGTATAAATAAAACCTGAAACAATGGTTTGTTTACACTCTCATTGAAAATATTGTAGTATTTTCATAGGAACGAGTGATTACAGGATAATATTAGTCTTTAACTCTTGACAGCTAAGCGGGTTAAAAATAAATATGTGTATTATTCAGGAAAAGTCTAAAGTTTTGAGAATTCTCTGATTTGGGTAGTATTCATATATTTATGTTAATATAATATTATACAAGATGTTTATTATCAAATGATGTAAGAAATGGGAATATAAATTTAAGAGTAAAGTATTTTTCTGTAAAGCAGAGTTAATAGAAAAGTTAGCACTTTTTAAAAGTGCTACATATTTTTTAAAAAATGATACTTATATTTTTCTTTGCAAAACAGCAACTTTAAGAAAACTTTAAATTGTACATTTGTTAACATACCTATAAAATGTTTTATGTATATCATGCCAAAAGTCGTAATTCTCCTGAGATTCTAGATATACCTATGGGAGTGTTTCACAAGTAAATGTTATCTCTCGTTTTTTGGAGTGGAAATGGTTAAGAAGTATACATCAAGTTCATTAAACGTTTTTAACACAGAATACATTTGCTTCTCTAAGATGGTTTGGTTTCTGGATGCTTACTGTACTGGTAAGTTATTAGTATACTTTTGAGCTTGTGCTGGAGACAGGAACACAAGAAAGAAGACAAATATCTTCAATAAGATGGGTGGGGGGCAAGAAGACAAATGTCTTATTATTCAGTATTTTTTTTTCCCTTGCTACCCCAAGATTTAAAACAAAAACAAACACTTCCCTTCCTATATTGCTAGATCCAGGAAAGAAGTACTGTGGCCAAGAAAAGAATGACAAGCAGAAAGGGTACCCAAACAAAGAGGAACTTCAGGGAATGTCAAGTAAAAATTTGTGGGAATATACACATTCAGATTCTGTCAAGTTCCTGTGACAAACTGGAATCCGATCTAAATAAGTAGCCAGGAGCTAGGGTCAAAAGTGTGTTGATATTAGAGAGAGGAACTCTAAGAAGAACTTCTTACTTTAAGAAAATAAAACCCCAGACATTCAGTGGTTAGCACTGGAGGGACTAAGGACTTCTACTCTGGCCCTTGGGGTTTCAGTCTCCACTGGTGGTTCTTTCACTTTAATATCTGCTGCCCCTAAGCAAGCTAGCCCCCAGAGCACTCTACTTCAGAACTTGTCCCTTGGTCCTATACTGCAAACTGAGAAAAATAAAAAATAAAAATAAAGGGAAAAATAGAAGGTGGAAATACAATGGCTACTATTTACTGGATTTTATATGTATCCAACCTTGCATTATCTCATTAATCCTTGCAACTGGATGAGATAAATGCTGCCATTATCTCCATTTGACACAGAAGGCAAGCATGGTTCCTGATGGTAAGTATGTCACATCCTGCACCTCTAAGTAGCAAAGTCAAGATTTAAATCCATACCCCAGAATCCACAGCCATAACCACTGATCTATATGAGGTTTCAAGTAACAATGTAAGAAACAGAGACTCAGAAGGTCCAAGATATATAAATTCTAGCTTCCAAACACTGACACCATGGGTATCTTCTTCACTATTCCGCATGGATACTCCTATTTCATTGTTTAAGGTGCTCATCATAACCCATTGAGTTGATTTTGTAACCATTAATAGATTACCACCCTAAGAAACGCTCATCTCTTATCCAAAATATAAAATATCAGACTGTATCACATGTAATAGGGGTAATTTTTCCCCAAGCATAAATTAGGGGAAACGATTATTTCATAATACACACACATTTGTTGCTATGCTAATGTAGTTCTTACTATGGGTCTCAATGAAAAAAGTGTGAAAATTACAACCACCCCTTGCCTGACTTCTACGCCTATTTCTTCCTCAAGAATCAAGACCAAGAGAAACCAAATCCGACTCTGTAACCCCCTTGCATCTGTCTCAGCTCCAAGATCTGGTCTGAGAGGTCCCTTTCCAGGCAATCGAGACAAATGATCAGGTCATTCTTGCATCCAGAAAGGCTCCTGTCTCCAGCACAAGCACAAAAGTATACTAATAACTTAACAGTATAGGAAACATCCAGAAGCCAAGAGTTACACAGAATTAAAAAGAGGTCGTTCTGAAAAGGGAGCAGAGATAAGGAGCTTGGTGGAAAGAAGACCTGAGACAAAGACTGGAGAGCTATAGAAGTATGTGGGATTAAGAACTGCATAATCTGGGGCACCTGGGTGGCTCAGTCATTGAGCGTCTGCCTGCAGCTCAGGTCATGGTCCCAGCGTGGGGGTCATGGTCCCAGCATCCTGGGATCAAGCCCCACATCAGGCTGCTTGCTCTGCGGGAAGCCTGCTTCTCCCTCTCTCACTAACCCCCGCTTGTGTTCCCTCTCTCCTGTGCCTGTCTCTCTGACAAATAAGTAAATAAAATCTTAAAAAAAAAAAAAAAAAAAAGAACTGCATAATCTTTTACAGGTCTGCTGGCACAGAGTTTGCAAAGTATTTCAAATGTCACTTTATCAACTCTTCCCCCCCAACCCCTTTATTTAGCTAATTCTCTCCATCCTTTCAGTCTCTTAGCAGGAACTCCCTCTGAGAAGATTTCCCTAAGCTATCTTTGCTCTTGGCCTTGAAAATTATTTTCATTTCCTTCTCTGCTAGACTGTAAGCTCTGTGAGAGTAGGGACAATGTTGGTCTTGTTCAACCTCAACCTCAAATCCTCTACTTGAAGCTGAACACCCTAAACTGAGACTCAGGAACTATGTGTGGAGGGAGGAATGAATGGACAGATGAACTCAAATTTAAAGACTGGCTAGATTTCTTACTCAAGATGCTAGTTGTTTTTTAAAAGGAGGCTCTGTGTTAATAGAAATAGTACTGAGGGGACGCCTGGGTGGCTCAGTTGGTTAAGCAGTTGCCTTCGGCTCAGGTCAGGATCCCAGTGTCCTGGGATCGAGTCCCACATCGGGCTCCTTGCTCGGCAGGGAGCCTCCTTCTCCCTCTGCCTCTGCCTGCCACTCTGTCTGCCTGTGCTTGTTCGCTCTCTCTCCCTCTCTCTCTGACAAATAAATAAATAAAATCTTTTAAAAAAAAAAAAAATAGTACTGAGGAGAAAAATCCTTAAGGAGAAAAAACATTCAGAATGACAATGCAGCATATCATAGCAAAACACTGATTAGGGTCAGCTCTGTTGTTAACTGGGTAGTTTTGTGCAAGTCCAGTAACTTCCTGAGCCTTTAATGGGCTCAATAAATGTTATTTGTAGTGAATGTCCTAATAGAGTGTTACCCTGAGGGAACTCTGGGAAATCAGGGCAGGCCACCTGGAGCCTTATTTGCATGAAGTTCCCTGAAAGAAACTGACAGGCACTGGGAGCTGGCAATTAATCCTCTTAAACAAAAGATGTTGGACAAAGGCTTCCCCCAACAACAAGGGGGTGGAATGGGGGAGTGAGGAGGGAAATGGAAGACAAGTAACTAGTGTCATTGCTCTCAGGAGCCAAGTTCATGATTGAGTACAGGGCCAGGTGCATGCTTTTGAGTATAAAGTTGAAAAAATCAAGCTGCGTGTGTGTGTGTGTGTGTGTGTGTGCGCGTGTGTGTGTTGGGATTGAAGGGTAGGGGAGGAAGGTGCAGGAGAAAGAAGAGGGTGTCAAAAAGATTTACAATTACTCAAGGAAAAAACCTCACCTACTACGGCACAACCAGCAGGCAGAATGTTCCAGAAACAGGCCTCTGGGTCTTTGTGTATTCTGTTCTTCCTCCCTGGAATCTATTTTCTCCCTTATCTCTTGGAAAAGACCTACTCTTTATTCAATTTCAAGTTCTATCATTAATTACCTCAGCTAATAACTGCCAACATTAACTGAGCGCTTGCTTGGATCTAAAGTGGAGTATTCGCCAATGAAACCTTTAATCTTGACAACTATTAATTTTTTCTTAGAGGTACAAAACCTAATGGTGCATCTTATAGTTGCTAACATCTTCAGTTTAGTAACAAATAGTGTGTTGTATTACATTTGTTTGTGCTTCTTTCTCCCCCACAAAGCTGTGAATTCTTTGAAGACAGAGAAGGATTTATTCAACTTTGCGACCTTAGCACCTAATGTAGCTCCTGGCGCATAAAAAACATTTGACAGACTTCTCCCAATCAGTTGAAGAAGAAATGTCATCTCCCTGACAGAGTGACAGGTAGGTGCAATTTAGGAGACAAAAGTCATAGACTGTTATCACCAAAATTTGTGGTTATCCCTAAGACCTCACTGGCCTGGGAAAATGAAGTCACAACTTCCTCTGAGTTTTGTCCTAGGTAAGTTCTATCTGGCATTAAAGGTATGTGACAGTCCCCCTGGGCAATTATTTCAGCACGTCTCTTCTCCACTAGACAAATTGCCATTTATTACTTACCTTTATGTTGGGCTTACACAGTTTTTAACCAATTAAAGCAGTTATACTAAGGCCAAATCAAAACAATATTTTAAAACCTAATTTGGCAAACACAGATCCAGTTGTGTTTAGACTTTAAAATTGTTTTTTAAAGATTTTGTTTATTCATTTGACAGAGATCACAAGTAGGCAGAGAGGCAGGCAGAGAGAGAGGAAGGGAAGCAGGCTCCCTGCTGAGCAGAGAGCCTAACGTGGGGCTCAATCCCAGGACCCTGAGATAATGACCTGAGCTGAAGGCAGAGGCTTTAACCCACTGAGCCACCCAGGCACCCCATGTTGACTTTAAACTGGAGATGATATTCAGCTCACCAAATTCTTTGATTTATATTTTTACACTTTTGACTTGACTATCAGGAGATAACACATTTTAAAAACAAGCATTTGACTTCTTCCAAAAAGTCAGAAGCTCCGATGATGTTGGCCGCCCATTCACCTGGGGCATTCATCATTGGAGTGAAGCTGCCTGGTTCAGAGGCACAGATGTTCCCCATTTTCCCATAACCCCACCTGGGGACTATTTAACCTACCCACTTGGCCCCTAAAGGCACTTGAGTTTATGAGGGATCTTGAAACTAAAGGGCTTGATCATTTAAGTCTCTAGCTTAAGAAGGATCATAAAACCTAAAAATGAACAGCTTTTCCCAGAAATTCGGTAGTGCTGTAAGTGAATTAATGATAGTCAATAGTCACATTTTCCTTTATAAATAGAGTTTTCACAATTTTTATATCTTTCTTCTAGAGAAGAAATATTCTTGTGCATTAGGGATTTTCCAATACTGTATTGCTTTTGGTGTGTAAACAAAAGAGAAAAATATTTAAGAGAAATTGAAATGCAATATACACAGTTGAGTTCACCGTATGGCCTGGCATGTGTGACTGTTGTATTGATTGACTCACAGAATACACACTTCCCCAGCATGCAACTTTCTTTCCCGGGCCTCACAGTTCTCTTGTGACACGTGGGAGAAGGGAAGTGCATATCTGTTAATTATCAGGTTTGTGTTTTGTTTTATACCACAAATGGTAGTCACAGTCACTTTTACATTATACTTTAAACTCTGAGGTTATATAGAATATGAGTAATTCATCAGTTTGTTATTTTGGTGAGATTCTCTTGTTTAGACATGTAGTAGATACAGCTATTGACCTTGGTTGCAAAAGACAGAAAACCCCCAAGATAACAGGCTTAAAGGGGATTGGCTTATTTCTTTCATGTGTAAACAATGTCCGGATATATGTGATCCAAGGGCCAGTTTGCCCATGTCAAGTGTCAGCAACTCAGGTTCTTTCTATCTTGTTGTTCAGTCACGCATGACATACAGTCCCAGTCATCTCACAGTCCAAGATGGCAGCCTAGCTCCAGTAATCCCTCAGCATGCAGGAAGGAGAAGCTCCAGAATATTCAGCAGCTAGTACTCCTCAAATCCCACTTTTTCAAAGAAGCTATTCTCAGCAAATGAAGAGACTGATCAATCGATTTCTCTTCTAAATTCCCTTAAAACCTATTGGCACTGGACTGTAACAGTTTAAATACTTAAAATGTACTTGTATTGTGAATATTCTCAACATCTCTGTCATCATCATCGTTCTTAGATCTATAACAATGATTCTAAAGCCTGGTCACACATTAGAGTTGCCTGACAGGCTATAAAATGAAAAACAGTCCTCAGGTGCCACTGGACCAGGATCCATACTTGGAAAACATCTGCAAAGGTGGGAGAAGACAGATAGTTGGGGACTGAGAATGGGGTTGTTGAGAGGGGATTCACACACACCAGTTGTAGGTTCTGTCAAGGACTCAGGAGTATGTGTGCCAGGGAAGCTAGACCTCAGCCTAGGATTCTATATAGAGGGTCCTGAGGCCAAGCATGATGCAGAGGCATGAGGCTTCATAACTGTGAATGGATGACAGAAACCTCTGGGCCAGGACCAGAAGTGGCAGCCACCAGGCACTGAAGATCTGAGGCTCTTTCCCATTGTTTCTGGGTTTGTGTACAACCCTGAGAGAAGGAATACGAGCCAGGAAGACAGAGAGAGAGAGAGAGAGAGAGAGATAGCAAGCATTTTCAATCTCTCTAGCTAAATCAGATTGGATTTAATTTAGAAGAATTAAAGACATATGATGGTTCTTATGACTCAGATCTCATGGAACAAAACTGTAGATGTGACAAAGGCCGATATATGTGCAGGAAAATACCTTATATTTAAACAATACTTTATTGTCTTACATTGTTCTCGTGCTCTAATTATTATCTGATTATAACTACAAAGCCACCCTTTGGAGTGAATACAAAACAGAGAGGTGATGTCAGTAGAAATTTAGAATGATACCTGAAGAACCGAAGGTAAAGATGGTGAAACTCAGAAAGATATTTGTGGTTTCTGACTCTTACAGTTGAGAAAAATGTCAAGTATATTCCTAACTAGAGATTTTTCCTTGCTATCGGTATCTTCTTACTTATAGAAGCAAAAGTAATTTTTTCACTTTAAAATTTTCATTCCTGCCATATCTATCCAATTGAATGGGCACCTAACCACATTTTTACTTATATACACACCAAAAACATGCAGGAAAAGAGACATCCATTCTATACTAAGTTGCTTTGAATTTTCCTTTCATATATTACTTCTAAAGCATGTATTACTTCTTTTTAAATTTGAAATATATTACTCTGTCATGTAAAGTAGGCCAGTTTCTTTTTATTATTTAATTTAAATTATTTAATTTATATATATAAATTAATTATATATAATTTAATTATTTAATTTATATGTATAATTTAATTATTTAAATTTTAGTTAGCTTACAGTGCAGTGTTAGTTTCTGGAGTAGAATTCAGCGATTCATCAGTTAGGTAAAACACCAAGTGCTCATCACAAGTGTGCTCTTTAATATGCATCACCCATTGGGCCCATCCCCTACCCACCACCCTCCATCAACCCTCAGTTTGTTCTCTATAGATCTCTTGTGGTTTGTTTCCCTCTCTCCTTTTTGTCTTTCCCCCTTACCCATATGTTCATTTGTTTTGTTCTTTAAATTCCACATATGAGTGAGGTCAATTGGTATTTGTCTTTCTCTGACTGACTTATTTCGCTTAACATAATACTCTCTAGCTCCATCCACGTCATTGAAGATGGCAAGATTTCATTCTTTTTGATGGCTGAGTAATATTCCATCATATATATATATATATATATATATATATATATATAAAATGTGCTATATCATATATATGATATATGAAGAAGATGTGATACATATATATGTAGCACATCTTCTTTATCCATTCATCAGTCGATGGACATGTCTTTGGTTTGGGCTCTATAGTTTGGTTATTGCAAATAATGTTTCTATAAGCATTGGGGTGCATGCATTCCTTTGAGTCACTGTGTTTGTATCCTTTGGGTAAATACCTAGTACTACAATTGCTGAATCATAGGGTAGTTGTATTTTTAACTTTTTGAAGAATCTCCATACTATTCACCAGAGTGGCTGCACCAGGTTACATTCCCAACAACATTGCCAGAGGTTCCCCCTTTCTCCACATCCTCACCAACACCTGTTGCTTCTTGTGTTGTTAATTTTAGCCATTCCAATAGGTGTGAAATAGTATCTCAGTGTGGTTTTGATTTGTATTTTCCTGATGATGAGTGATGTTGAACATCTTTTCAGGTGTCTGTTAGCCATCTGGGTGTCTTCTTTGGAAAAGTGTCTATTCATGCCTTTGGCCCATTTCTTAACTGGATTGCTTGTTTTTAGGTTGTGAGTTTGATAAGTTCTTTATAGACTTTGGATACTAACTCTTTATCAGATATATCATTTACAAATATCTTCTCCCATTCCAGAGGCTGCCTTTTAGTTCTGTTGATTGTTTCTTTTGCTGTGCAGAAGGTTTTTATCTCGATCAAGTCCCAATAGTTCATTTTTGCTTTTTTTTTCAGGTTGTTCCAGCACCATTTATGTGACAACTATCTTTCCCCAACTGAATTGCCATAGTACCTTTGGCATCATCTCTGACATTATCTTTTTTTTTTCCCCCCACAAAATCCAATCTCAACTCTTCCTAACTAACCTTTCCTCACTCGAGGCCATCCTTCTCACTATGGTCAGGTTTAGGCTAAAAAAATAAACGACCACCACCACCACCACCAATAACAGCAAAAAACCATAAAGCTTCTCTCTGTAATGGATTCTCTATGACACATTGCTCTTCATTTGTTCCAGCTTCTGCACATGTTGGTTGGTGATGGCTCACAGCTGTGTTCCTCTCCAGGAATTGCTCTCATCTGCAGGAATCGGCCTTGCCCGAGGCTATCCCTCATCCCTGGGGTCAGCTTATGTTCAGTGATTCTCAGTGGAGGCCTTGGCTTCAAGGTAGGACAACTCTGAATAGCCAGTGTGGCTCCATGGGATCAATTGCAGCCTCTGATGCATCTTCATCGAGGCCCAACTTCCCCTTTTCCTGGCCCTCTTCTCTTTTACTCTCTTACAAGTACTGTTCCCAAAATTATTCCCTATATAAATTGCTGTGTGCAAATCTCAGGGCTTCTGTGACAATTTCTCAGAGAGCCTGAACTCTTAGCATCTTAAAGCTGATTATGTCATTTCTCTGCTAAAGTCCTTAGCCTACAGGACATAAAAAGGCTTTCATAGGTTGGCTCCAATTTATCTCTCTCTCCTCAACTTCCTCTGCCACCATTGACTCTGTCCTTCAGACAACTTTATATATCTATATCCCCCAATTCCCCATTACTCACTTTGCATGTGGACTTCTCTCTGCCAACGATAAATTTTCCACCTTCTGCTTATCCTTCTGTTCTACCTTGGATCAGATGTCACCTCCTCTGGGAAGCCTTCGTATTTTTCCTCACAACACCACAAAACTCTTTATGTAAGAATTTGCTTTCTCATATTGAAATGTATTTGTTTGCTATCTGACTCTCATACTAAATTGTGAACTTCTCTAGGCAGGGACTGAATCTGGGGTCTCATGCCATCATGGATAGATTTTCAAAACATTTTTTTAAGTGTGGCACTGTAAAAAAAGTATTAAATATTTGGAAATTTTTTGCCATATTTGGTTCATGTGTCTTATATCTAGAAGGTCATGTATCATCTTTAATAGAGGCTATATATTTTTTCAATCTTTTTAAGATTCTGGACTACCATACTGGCTGGAAACAAATCCAGGCAAACACTCAAGATGAAATGAAATTCAAACCACAGATCTTTAAAGTTAGTTCTGTTTATTGAAAAAAAGGGGGGGGGGACTGGGAAAGACTTGAGGTGGAAACACCAATGCTTTCAGTGGGTGGGAGGAGGGAAGAGAAAGAAAGAGAGAAGGGTGGAGAAAGAGCTGATTAAATTGGATTGGCTGGTTAGAGACTGGAAATTTTCCTCCCTTTCCCAAGAGGCTTATTTTTTATCTTTCTTTTTCACACTGTGAAGTGTCAGATTAAATTGCAAAGTTAATTCTCATCACTAAGGAAGGGATTCTAAATGTATTAATTAAAGATTACTGGCATTTTAATTTTATTCATGAGAATGAAAACTTTTTAATAATTAAACAACTATTTGTTTTGCTTTACGTATTTATATTATTATAGCATATTACAATGTAACATCAATGTATTAAACTCTAGTTTCCAGAGACTTGGATGACTATTTTAAAATAAGAGCTGTGCTTATTGATATATTTGATTTTATGAATTATGATATTGGAGTTCCCTTGAGAAATTATGTTCTCTTTTCTTCAGAGATGAAGTCTTTAACAGGATGAGATCTTATCTTGCAGGAAATCATGAATCCACTGTGGAGAAGAATGATTTGGATTTCACTCTGGTAGAACATGAGGTACCTTTTGAATTCTTCACTGTCTCTTTCAGTGATTTATCTTATAAATGAAAATAAGCTTTAGCATTTTTCAAAACAGATGAACCTACCTTTATAGAAATTGAACAGTTCTTCTGCAGGAAAAATCTAGGAGGAAAAAACAAAATTATTTCTTTTCGATAAGATAATAATGTAAAAACAAGTAAAAAAATGAAAAAAAAAAGCTGTGCATCTTTGAAAATCCAGGTATTTAATGATTGTGTCAAAATTCATATTTTCAGCAGTGAAGCATTCATTGAAAAAGTTGGAGCTGTCTTTACAAATAAATGTGGAGAGGATTACAAATTCTAAATTATGAAATGTCTTCTAACAATAAAATTATAAATTTATAAATAAAAAATTTAAAAATATGTTTCTTTTTCCAAATTTGCTTTCCTTTTAACATTTAGCTTGGACCCCTCTGCTATTTTCTCTCAGTAAATAAGCCACTCTAGTTCATAGATAATATTAAAAAATAATAACTGCAGAGAAAGGAAACATTGGAAGATATGGTGCTTCAAGCAAAACTAAATTATAGGACTTCAAATGGCAGCAAAAATCAGAGGTTTCTTTTTTAATTAAATCATGAGTTTTTATTAACAAAATAAAAGGCTTAGCTTTTTATACACTTAGAGAGAAATGATGTGCATAGACACGCATTTTGCCCTTGTTACCTTGATGGACAGAGATTATTATTAACAATAGTGTAATACAGGCATACAGAGAATCTGGAATTCTGTCTCTGTTAAGATTTAGATCCTGCCAGTGGGTAGCAGGTGTTTTAAATTTAAGAGGACAGGAGTGGGTTAGCGACATTTTGTAAGAAATAAATGAGCCCTCAGCACACACCAATTGCTGGTAAATTCAGAAAATGATAAACATTCTTCCTTAACCAAAAAAGCAAGATAGGAAACGTAACTGCAAAGACATTTGCAAAACAGAAAAGATGTTGCTGTGGAACAAAGACATTTGTTGAATTTCTCCATTCTTCTCTTTTCATCATTTTCCCCATATTTTATTGTTACACGTTCAGGATCATCTCCTGACTTCAATTGTTTTCCTAAAATCTTAGAGATTTCAGTTTAAATAACACAAAACAAAAAACAAAACAAAACAAACAAAAATCTTTACAACTCAAAGATGTCAACTTCAATTTTAAAACCAAGAAAGTGTCCTAAGTAATTTTCCATTAGCATTTGTTCAACATCCTTTTTCTCCCTCTGGCCTATGCTTTTTTTTTTT
>RCUC01147756.1:0-54966 GCA_003697995.1 Taxidea taxus jeffersonii | reverse complement strand
TCCCCCTGGGGTCTATCTTCCCATCGCATTGGATTCACTTCTCTGCTGGTCCTACCTTTCAGAAAGTGGTCGATTTTCTGTTTCTAGAATTGTTGTTTTTCTTCTCTTTGATCTCCTATTGGATTCATAGGTGTTCGGAATGGTTTGATAGGCGATCTAGCTGATCTCCTGCTTGCTGATGTCGTCTCAGCCTGCTACTTCTCCGCCATCTTGACTCCTCCCGATTTCTTTAAATTTTTTACCTTATTGTCCTAGGAAGCTCTCCCCTCTAGGGATTCACTTGGACTGATGAATGCATTTGAAATCCTCTAAGAACAGTGATAGAATTGTAAAATATGCTTCCATTCCATTTGAGGAAAAGTGGTAGGTATAAGACAAGGGTCTTGAGGAGTTTAGCTTAATTTGTACAGCACTGGCTGAGAGCTCCAGGCCTGAGCCACGACTGGCATGGAAGACTGGCCCTTGCCCTTACCGCCAGCTCTCTAGTCAGGTATGTGGGATTGGGTGTCCTCTCCATTTCTTCCTTTGCAAATGACCTGCTCTCTGTTCCTCCTGGGGATTCTGTATAAGGCCTTAGGGAAGGGCAGGGGCTCAGGATAATGACAGTACAACGTCTGTGATGTAGTATTGGAATGTAGGTGAGGCTTGGTGGGGTGAGGTCCAGAGCTGACAACCAAAAAAGAAATCTTGAGACATCTTTGGTACAAAATGGTGGTCTTATTAATGCACAGGGACAGGACCCTAGACAGAAAGCTGCTGTGCCAAAGGGGTTTGTGACTGATTATATACTTGACAGTTGGGGGAGATAAGGAAAAGGGAAGTTTTCAAAAGAACTTTCATATGCTAAAATGGACCTACAATATACTGGAGGCCTTGCCATTGTCAGGTTAAGGTTGTTTTTCCCTAAGGGAAAGCATATTAACATTAAGACAGTTGGGAGGATGTCTGTGTGGCTCAGTCAGTTAAGCCTCTGCCTTTGGCTCAGGTCATGATTCCAGAGTCCTGGGATTGAGACCCACATTGGACTCCTTCCTCTGTGGGGAGCCTGCTTTTCCCTCTGCTGTGCATGTGTGCTCTCTCTCTCAAATAAATAAATAAATAAAATCTTTTAAAAAAAACCCATTGGACACTTTCTGGAGGAACATTATACTTGGACTGCCTGGAGTATTTGTCAGTGGGCTGCAGATTAAAAGGACATTTAATTTTTTCTACATTTCCTTTTGGAAGTTAGATTATTAATGAGAATGCTTTTTTCTTGTAAATCACTAAGACATTTGTCAACTGAGAGAGACTCAAGTCTTGCAAGATTATAATCTCTATAAAGTTAACCATTTGTTTCTCCTTCCCTTAGCTTTAGGGCAGCCAGGGGTTCCTGAGGAATGTCATACATATCCCACCTGGGAGTGGGGGGAAGGGGTTGTGGGGTGTCACTGAGCTTTGTCCTCAGCTTGCCTTCTGCTATCTCATCAGCTGAATTCAGGAAATGATGTTTTGCTATGCATTCATTCTATGAATCCTTACTGAGTCCCTTTTATGTCAGTCCCTGTGCTAAGGAATCAAAGGGGAGCAAACACTGATGCACTCCCTGCACTGGGGAAGCTTACATCCAATGAAGCAGTAGGTATGAATCAATTAATTACCTGTGGATAATGCCTTTGGACTTGTGCTTTCTTTATTTGCCATTGACCTGGAAATCTTGGCAGTTTGTCATTTTATAGTGAGGTTTCCATGTAGCCATCCCATAGCCCTGACAGGGGGAGCCTGAGAAACTACCACAGCCTCTTCTCCACACTTCATCAAGAAAAACAGAAGTCCTGAATGACATGAAATAAAAGACATTCCAGCCAAGGTTGCATCGTATTCATCATAGATCAAATGTGCTTGGTGGATTCAGTATTTCTGCCCAAACTCTAGGACCTGTTATCTGTCACCTAGTTCAGCTCTAGCTCATTCTGTTGAGACCTGGTGTCTGGCCTCTATTTTCAAGGAGTCACCTCATTGTGCCATTGAGCCTATCTACCTCTTCCTCTATCTAACTCTATCTACCCTATCTACCAAAGCGTTCCTGTGGTGACCTCATTATTAACCTTTGCAGGTCCTCCTGTGTTCACAGAAAAAAAACAAGGATTGGTATTCCAATCTGAGAGAACAGGTGGAGGCATGTGGAGCAAAATTTGAAGTTTTAACCAAAACATCACTACCTTAGAGTTCTTTCTTAGGAGGCAAAATGTTCATCTTAGCAGAATTGGCATGAAATCCATCTCCAGCCCACCACCAAAGGAATTGGCAAAATGTCTGAGATCATTAATGGCATCAAATAATATAAACACTTCTATTTTAGGCTTATTACTATAGCATAGATATCTTTCCATGACAGTATATAGAGCATTCCAGTATTCACCTATACCATAATGACTTTAATACTTTCCTTTTCTCTTAATGATGAACATTTAGATTTATTTTTCATTTACAAACACTACTGCAATGAGCATTTTTGCACATTTATCTTTTTTTCTTTTAGAGAGGGAAGAGAGAGAAAGAGAGGAAGAGAGAGAGAGAGAGATATGGGGGAGGGACAGAGGGAGAGGGAAAGAGAATCTCAAGCAGGCTCCATGCCCAGCACAGAGCTGACATGGGACTTGATCTCACAACCCTGAGATCATGACATGAGCTGAAATCAAGAGGCAGATGCTTAACCAACTGAGCCACCTAGGTGCCCCTTATACATATGTTTTTATGAGTGTGTGCAAATATTATAAAACTAACTTCTGAAAATGGAACTACTTGCTGAAGAAAGTTATTCCAATGTATATTCCCACCTATAGAAAATGAAAATGTCCATTTCCTCAGAATTTGTAAACCATCTCATTTATAAGCAAAATGTGATCTAATTGCTGTTTTACAACATTGAGAACCCAATGTGCCAGAGACTACGTGCAGAGTTAGAATGGATTCAATTTAGTTATTCCTCCCAAAAATCATGTGAGGTAAGAATTGGTAACCATTTTACAATTGATAAAAACAAGTGTTAGATGGCTGTGTGCCCTAAGTACTCTGTGCTTCCACTCCCTTAGTTGAAAAATGGAAGAGGTAGTATCATGTTTACTACATGGAAGTTGTGGTCAGTTTTATGTGCCAATCTGGGTAGGCTATAATCCCTAGTTATTCAATTAAACACTAATCTAGGTATTGGCTGTGCTGATAAAAGTCTGGATCAGTTGACTTTAAATAAGGGAAACTACCCCAGATAGCCTGGGTGGGCCTGATACACAATCAGTTGAAAGATCTTAAGAGCAGAGCTGAATCCTTCTTGAGTAAAAAGAAATCTCATCTGTAGGCTTAGTTGTGCTGGAGAGTTCTAGCAGGTTTCTCTTCATGGCCTGCGGCACAGATTTTGGACTTGCCTAGCTGGTCCTACAATTGCATGAACTAATTCCTCACAGTAAATCTCTGACATAGGTTGAACACTATGGGGGTGTGTTAAGAATTAAAACTATTATGCAGCTGAAAAGTATTTTATGATGCCTATGAGTTGTGCCTATGTGATGACATGGTACATTTGCTGCTTAAATGTGCTGGGGAGGATGACAGAACAGAAAGAAATCTGAAAAGACTGAGTGCTGGGTTGTGGTCCTACCACTAGCAGGCAATATAATTTTGAATAAGTGGTATTATCTCTCTGTGGACCTCCATTTCCTTACTTCTTTGACATAAAAGGAAGAAGTTACACCAGATACTCTCTAAAGACTTTTTTAGGATAAAAAGTCTAAAATTACTTAAATATTTGCTTCTTACACAAGTAGATTTTAAAATCATTTTATTGTCAGCTTTTAGGTATCATTTACAAACAATAAAATTTGTCAATTTTAAGGAGACAAGTTTTAACAAATGAATCCAGCAGTATCACTACCATATCAGCCCCACAAAGTTCCCTTCCTGCCCCTTGCCATCCATCTCCTCTCCCAAGCCCTGCACTGGCAATCACTGCTTTCTGCCAGTATAGCTTTGCTTTTATTCAAATTTCACAGAAATGGATCATACAGTCTGTATTATTTTGTGTCTGGGTTCTTTCACTTAGCACAACACCTTTGAGATTCAGATCTTTGATTATTAGTGCATTTTGTTATAATTTCATATTGCTTTTTGTATTTTTTCTGAAATGGACTTTTTATGTCTTTTGCCCGTTTTCTATTGGGTCACTGATCTTTTCATTATAAGTTTATAGAAGTACATTTTTAAAGTCAGCGAATGATACAGAAGTTGCCTTTATTTTTTTCTTTTTTTTAAAATTTTTTAAATTTTTAAATTTTTAATTTTTTTAAAGATTTTATTTATTTATTTGACAGAGAAAGAGATCACAAGTAGGCAGAGAGGCAGGCAGAGAGAGAGGAAGCAGGCTCCCTGCCAAGCAGAGAGCCCAATGCGGGACTTGATCCCAGGACCCTGAGATCATAACCTGAGCCGAAGGCAGAGGCTTAACCCACTGAGCCACCCAGGTGCCCGCCTTTATTTTTTCTAAAGCTGCTTGAGTGTCTTCTACCAAATGGCCCACTTGAAACGGATGGCCATACATGTTGCCATTCTTTCTCACTCTGTCACCTGGCGGTGCTTTCTCCTTTCCATCTGCCAGCTTGCTGTGGAGGTACACATGCTGGCCTGTTTCTCACAGTGCCCAATAAGAAGGTGGGGCTTGGGAGGGAAAGGAGAGGAAAGAACACCTGCTTCTACCCCTGTTCTTTGGCACCCATGTGGGGGGTGGTTTCCCAGCAGCAGAGGTATAGGCCTGGCCCTGCTCATTGTCCTTGAGTCTGTGCCCCCAGCCCTGGAACCAGAGACCCTTCATAGCCAAAGCCTGGATTTGCTCGAATCTGTAGCTAAGCCTCCTTGTTGACCTGTGCACTAGGATATACCAAGGGGCGAGGGAGGAGCTGTCGCCTTCATCTCATTCTGCCTCATTATTTGCCATAAACACTCAGGAAACCTCCACAGGCCAGGGCTTTCTCTGAAGTAGCCACTTCCAAATCCTTAGTGAAAAGGGAACTCTGTGCGTGTCTGTGGGCCTGGAGAAACAAAGGGTGATGGGAAAACTACTGGGACAGGCAAGGTCACTCCAGCCCTATAGGCCACCAGATGCCATGCCAGTGTCTCCCCTTTCACAGGCTACACTGCCAGTTGGGGTGCCAGGCCCATATCTCCTTCTGCCCTACACCGGTCAATTCAAAGAGCAAGCCTTGATCAACTGCACTGCATGGATGTGTGCCTGGCTTCCCAGGGAGTTCTTGTAACCTATGGAGGTTAGGTTCTATTAGGTGATATGTGACACTACTTCAGGTGCATCACCTGGTAAATGGGCTGTCCTATACCAGTCTCAGTGCCTGACCACCAAGAGCTCAGTCCCTGGGGAAAATACATCTTATTTTCCAAACAGCCCATTGGACACCCACTAACAGCACACAATGTGCTTGTCAACTGGGGCTACCCTATTTTAATCTCCTAGAAAGCTTTAAGTGAGCTTCTCAGACAGACACTAGTGGACTTTTTTGTTCATATATTTTTTTTTTATTCTGCCTCTATTTAGTACAAGACAGAATGGAAGAATATAGAAGGCAGTAAGGAATAATTTGAAATCAGAATGATGACAATGGTAAAAAATAGTCTTGGTTCAACTCCACTGCTCATCTCAAGTCTCTAATTAAAGCTAGTAAGTAAAAACATTTGTATAAAAGTTCTCCTCTGATAATTTCAAATGTGTTTTTGTTCCAGGGTTTGTTTTTGTTTTGTTTTGTTTTTTAATAGAACTCTTTGAAATTCCCATGGCCTAACCTACTGAATCTGCTTTGGAATCTTCAGATTCTCTAAATCCTTAGAGACTTGGTGATCACTCACAGGCTAGGGGTGTTGTAAAAGGATCCTGGAGATTTCAGATTAATGGTGAGCAAAAGCCATCCCAAAACTTTAGTCTGATTCTGTGATCCCCAGGGAAACTGGGATCTTTCAGGATCTTTCATGTGGAAAGACCATCTGCTCCATCCTCTGATGCAACACAAATAATCACTGTGCAGCTCAGTTTCAATGAGTTTATTCTACCATATGTGATCCAGGTAGGCTTGGACTTATAGGTATGTTTGTGTTATGTTTCATATTCCAATAGTTTACTTTATAAATTGTACTCTTTGTCTTCCTTGTGCTCTGTCAAGCACCAAGTACAGTGTCATCTCTGTGTGGATGCTCTACAAACTCTAATTGGTAGTGACCAAGATAATGATGTTGACAAATGACTCCATGAAACTGATGAATCATTTGGTGGAAGAGGCTGGGTACAGCAATTATGTAATGTTGTCACCAAACAGGTAATGTTTCATACCTCAGAACAACACAACATATTTTGCCTGTCAGTGTTATTATTTTCACTCAGAGCCAAAAAGGCATTTTTGAAGAGAGTAGGACTTTTAAAAAATTATTTTTTAAAAAGATTTATTTATTTTTGAGAGAGAAAAAGGGAAAGCATGAGTGGGAAGGAAGAGCAGAGGGAGGAGAGTATCCTCAAGCAGACTCCCCACCGAGTGTGGGGCAGGCTTGATCCCAAGATCCTGGAATCATGACCTGAGCTGAAATCAACAGTTGAATGCTTAACTGACTGAGCCATCTAGGCATCCCTGAAGAGAGTAGAACTTTTGAATGATTTTGACATTGTAAGCAGGTATGGCTTATTTCCTTTGCAGGCTACAACTAAGACCTGGCTCTCTTATGAGTTGGCAATCAAATAAACAAAAACAGGAAGCAAGAAGTTTGAATCAGCTAATAAAAACAAACTAATTCATATGAGTATTATCACTTCAATGGTATTGTTCCTACTGTCCTGCTGAAAGGTCTGGGCCTTTTGAAATAAGTGGGTGTGGCACAGAGAAGTTTACAGAAAAGCTTTTGATTGATATAGGAGATTGCTGACGTTCAACTATTTCTGACCTTTAAAATGGCAATTTCATGTGGTTCAACTTAATAAAAGATTTAAGAATTGTTTTAACTGGAATATATCTATATAAATATAGATAAATACTAAAGCAAAGGAACAAATTCCTACTACTTGCTTCCTGGCAAATTCATAATTACTTTCAGTTGATCTTCCTTTATGGGCATTGGTGAAGTAAAAACAAAACAAAACAAAACAAAAACCCCCAAAACTCTTTATATATTTTCTAAAAAACTAAGTTTTTTCTTAATTTTTAAACAAAAGTAAGTCAAAACCTAAACTTAACACTTAAAACAAAAAGATTTAACTAAATGTTAGAATTTTGAACATAAGGGATTTTTTTTGTCCCACAGAAACCAAAATCTAGTACTTAGATGTATTTCTTTAGAAATACATAATCATACTCTATCATTTTAGATCAGGGGTTGCAAATTTGTGGCCAGATCTGACTCATAGACAAGTGATATTCAGTCTGTATAATCATTAACACTTTTACAAATGTGAATAACATCATCACTCTTCAGTTATCAAAGCCCTTACCAACTTCTACTGATTCCCTTTCAGAATTTATTTACATTTTTTTTAACATTTTATTTACATTTTCTTGCAGAGTCCTCCAAAACGTTTTAGTCTGCTGCTCAATCTTACTTGACATTGATGTCTCATTGCTTTTGCTCCTCTGATGAAAACATTCTGAATCAAGGAATTGGGAGGGGAAAACCTGTTGTCACCATAGATTCTACTTCCTGGCCTGTCTTGTTCTGAGTATTAGCAAAAGGAGACAAAAATACCAGAAGATGCTTACTTTCTCATAATGAAAGAAATGCAAGTTAAAATAAGCTATCTTTCTTTTTTTAACCTTTCAGTTTTGCATGTGTAAAAAGATTGATGATATTTAGGGTTGGTAAATGTGTGGAGAAATGGAAATTTGCTGGTAAATTGACTCAATTTTTCACCAAAAAATTAGAGGTGTTTATAATTTAAAAAAAATGTACATACTGTTTGCCTTTGCAAGTCTACTTTATCCTACAAAAATAGTCACATAAGTATAGCGAGTACACATTTCATATATTCAAAGACTTTAATTGTAGCATAGTTTGTAATAACAAAACAAAAAATAAAAACAAAAAACCCTGCAAATAACCTAGATATTTATCAGTAGGGAATTATTTGATTATAGTTACATACGATAGTTTAAAAGAATGAGGTGACACTTGTGTGACTCAGTCTCACAAGAGTCTCAGCATCTGACTCTTGGTTTTGGGTCAGGTCATGGTCTTAGGGTTATGAGATTGAGCCCTGCATTGGGCTCTGTGCTGGACATGGAGTCTGCTTGAGATTCTCTCCCTCTTCCTTTGCTTCCCACCCCCTAGCACTCACACATACACACACACTCTCTCTCTCAAAAAATGTTTAAAAGAATGAGATGTATCTGTGTATAATAGAAAGGTGTTAAGGTTATAACTGAATGCAATAAGCACACTTCAGAACACTTTGTAATGTGATTTTATTAAAAAGCAAAAAAGGTAATGGTGTATGTATATTTTGATATGCAGATATAGGTAGATGGATAAAGTTTAGAACAGTAGTACTCAACTTCACTCTCCTACCAGGGGATATTTGGCAATGTCTACAAAGTTTTTGAATTTCATGACTGAGGAATGGTACTACTGGCATCTAGTAGGTAGAGGCCAGGGATGCTATCAAACACCTTATAGTGCATAGGACAGCTCTTACAACAGAGAATTAACTGGCTCAAAATGTGACAAGTGCAGAGGTTGAGAAACACTGGTCTATGAGAATATGTAGCAAACTGTTGCTAGTAATGATGGGGGGCGGTTAGGAGGTTCTTTTTATGTCATTTTGTATTTTGGTGTACTACATTTCTTTTTTTCCAATGTATTCCTTTGAAATTAAAATAAATGAGAACTACTGGGCCTTAGCTGGGAGAGAATTACAGTTATAAGAAGGCCTTACTCATTTTCATTCACAATGATGGACAGTCCACTTCCAACAGTTGGCAAAATAAGCAATAATTAAAAAATTGAGGCAAAGTAGCTATTTTGGGCAAGGAAGTATATCTCAGCAGATAACGAATTTACCCTCTCAGTATTGATTTTCCCCCTTTTAGATGGACAGTTTCACATTAGTCAGTGCTTCCTTACCCTGGATTACCTCTAGTGCTATCTGCTCACATGCTCTCTCCAAGCACTGCACAGGACTGAGAAATCTTACACAGCCAAACGGTGGGCAGCTGAGGGCAGCCTCAGGGCAACAGTCACCTGGAAGAGAAGCCCTGAGTCCCTCAGCCCTTTCAGAATTGAAATTTGCCAATAGCCATGTGAGTATGACAGAATTCTTTCCTAGTCAAGCCTTCAGGTGGCTAAACCTGTCAGAGGCCAGAATTACAGCCTTGGGAGAGGCCCTAGAGGAGAGGAACTGATAAGCTGTGTCTAGACTCCTTCCGCATAAAAACTGTGAGGTAAGGAATGTATGTTGTTTTGAGCCGCTAAGTTTGTGGTAATTTGTTACGTAATAATAGATAACTACTAAAGTTGTGAAATTTTACAACTTTTGACAATGAGTCAGAGCCAAAGCAGTGGCAATCATTGAATTTTCCTTTGCTATGGAGGACACTGTAAAGTCATTCCACCTGCCAAGAGAACTCAGGACAAACAAAATTCATGGGTTAAATGGAACCACAAGAAACAAAATCACCTCTATTACAAGTTGAGGTATTTAGGGTGTGTGTATGTTACTGATACAAGCATGATCCTCAAGTGTGTTTGCACTCTAAAATCTTTTAATCTCCCTGTGCATCAGGAGTCTGTTTATCCCTCTCTCTCCCTGCGGCCCCTCCTCATGTTCACTCTCTCTCTCTCAAATAAATAAAATCCTTTAAAAAAGACATTAGTACCTCAAAAATAATAATAATAAAAAATAATAACAAAATCTTTTAATCTGGTGTGTAGCTATTATCCTGGACTATCACAGAGAACCCAAGGCTGATGGTCCACCAGGCTCCCTCTGGTTTCTAAGAGCTTCCAGGGGAGGAATGCCCTTTAGGAGGGTGCTTCTCTTACCTTTATGAGAAATCAACTTCCAGGGAACTAGACCTATTGAAAGTATTTTTGAGTAAGGGACAGGTGGGGCTTGGTAGGGAGAGATAGGGGGTTATGTGATCACTCTCACAGAAATCCCCAAAAGGTATGGAAAGGTATGGTGGAGGTATTGGAAAACCAGAGATAAGGGAATAAATTGGATCATCCTACCCTAGGCCTGTGGGGTGGCTTGTGTGGGTTGGGTATCTTTATGATAATCACCTGTGACCAATAAAGAATAACCAGACCCTAAAAGGAAGTAAGCCATTGAATAAAGATGTTAAAAGGATTTAAGTTTCCTGGTCATCTTTCAATAAAAGATCCCTCTCACTCTTGAGAGCTCTTTCTGTATCTTCACTTAGTAAACTTCTTTACTCACTCTCTGTTGTCTGTGAGATTCATTCTTTGACTTAGTGAGATAAGAACCTAGCTCTCCTGCATCATTTTGAGCGAATCATGTCAACCTGTTGACAGAAGACCCAAGGTTTCAAGATTCAGGAAGGAGTGAGTATCATCAGATAGAGTGCTCTAAAAAACTGATGTCTGCATGGTGTGAGGACCTTCTGCACCAAGGTCCACCTTTGAGGATGTCTACTTTTAGCCCTAATTTTACTTTTGCTTTATTGTGAGCTATGATCTTACTTTGAGCTCCTTTAAGGAACACAGATTATTACTATGACTTTTAATAACACTAATAAAATAGATAATGATGAGGGTCATTACTTTCTGATCATTTACTCTCTCAGGCATTATTGTTTCTTGGCCTTTGCTAAGATCAAGTGTACTCTGTTAGGCGTTGTTTTAAGTGACTGGCATAGATTATTTTAGAAAGCATTCCCTGAAAGAACTAGTTAATAATCATTATCTACCATTTCATGGAGGAGGAAACTGGATTTTATGGATGAGACATGACTTGCCGAGGATCATGTAGCCATCTGGAAGGGGGCAGGGAATATGGTCAATAAGCAATTTAGTTAGGTCAGAATTGACTGTCTCATCACAAAATGAAGTCCTGAAACTCATTTGTATAATTTTTTTAAATCAATTAAGGCATAGTTTATATACTATGTTGTGTGCATTTTTCCATATACTTGGATGAGTTTTGAAAATTTAGACAGCTGTGTAATCACCACCATCTATATTTAGATCTTTCTATCATCCTAAAAGGAGCCCTGATTCCCTATCTAGTCAACCCCCACCTTTACTCCCAGGCAACTGCTAATCTGTCTTCTCTCCTTCTAGATTAGATTGTCTTTCTGAGAACTTTGTATAACCATAATCATAGAATTGTACTCCTATGTCTGGCTTTCACTCAACATAACCTTTTAAGATTGATCAATACTATTATGTGTATTAGTAGTTTCTTTTCATTGCCTCCTGCACCAGTGTGGTATATTTGTTATAATCCATGTACCTACATTGACACATCATTATCATCCAAAGCTTATAGTTTACATTAGGGTTCACTCTTGGTGTTGTATATTCTATGGGTTTTGAAAAATGTATAATGACATATATCTACCATTGTATCATTCAGAATCGTTTTATTACTTTAAAAGTCCTCTTGCTTTACCTATTCATTCCTCCTTACACCCACCCCCCTGGCAACCACTAATTTTTTTACTGTCTCCATAATTTTGTCTTTTCCAGAATGTCATATACTTGGGTTCATATACTTACATAGCCTTTTCAGATTGCTTTCTTTCACTTAGTAATATGAACTGAAGGTTCTCCATGTCTTTCCGTGGCTTGATAGCTCATTTCTTTTTACTGCTGAATATTCCATTGTCTGGATGTACCACAATTTATTCATTGCCTACTAATAACATCTTGGTTGCTTCCAAGTTTTGGCATTTACGAATAAAACTCCCATAAATGTCTATGTGCAGGTTTCTGTGTGGACATGTTTTCAAATGATTGGGTAAATACCAAATAGCTCAATTGCCAGATTACATGGTAAGAATTGATTACATGGTAAGAATATATTTGGTTTTTAAATTTTATTTTATTTGAGAGAGAGACAGTGAGAGAGATCATGAGAGGGGAGAAGGTCAGAGGGAGAAGCGGACTCCCTGTGGAGCAGAGAGCCCGATGTGGGACTCGACTCTGGGATCGTGACCTGAGCCCAAGGCAGTTGCTCAACCAACCGAGCCACCCAGGTGCCCAGAATATATTTAATCAGAAACTGTCAAAATCTCTTTCAAAGTGGTTGTACTATTTTGCATTCCTAGAAGTGTAGCCAAGCTAATGAGTTTACCCCTTGGCAAGTCAGAAACTGTACCAGGTTGAGTTGTCACTGGAAGAAAACTTAATCTGTAGCAAGTAAGGAGTTCACAGGGAATGGCTTCCAAAGCAATGACTCCCCAGGCAAGGGTGAATGGGTTCCTTTTATTTAGGGTTAGGATGAATATTTAGATAGGAAAGCCTTGTCATCATATGTAGCGGTGGGCATAAAGCCACACATGTGCCTTGAGGAAACATGCCTAAACACACATTGTATGTTATGTAAATGAGGTTTGTGCTCCTCCTTGGGTGGAGATTTTAATTTTATAATGAGGTAAAGGTAGTTGTCAGTCATGCAAAGGTCACTCCTTTGTCCATTTGTACAGTTTTGAGTCAGAGTTAAGCTCAAACTAGTTTGGGTGGTCTGGGCTGCCTAGAGATCTTGTCAGGGCAGTTGCTACAACTTGAGGGGTAGTTTCACTTCACATCTGCCTGAGTTAAGAGATTAAACTGGAAAGAAGAGCTTAAGGAAAAATGTGGGACAAGCATCAATGAGTACCAGTAGGTGGGCAGTAAAGTCAGGTCTTGAGGTCTAGCGGGTGACATTAGCCATGGATGAGAGTTCCTGTTGATCCAGAATTTTATGGTATTAGTATTCTGGATTTTGGCCATTCTAATGTGTAGTGGTATCTCATTGTATCTTTAATTTGTATTTCCCTAATGACATATAATGTGGAGCATATTTTCATATGCTTACTTGCCATCTGTATATCTTCTTTGGTGAGGTGCCTGTTAAAGTATTTGGCCCATTTTAAAATTGAGTTGTTGGTTTTTGAAGTTCATTGTATATTTTGGAAAACAGTCCTCTCTATCAGGTATGTGTTTTACAAATATTTTCTCCCAGTCTGTGGCTTGTCTTCTCATTCTCCTGACAGTGTCTTTTGTAGAGGACACATTATTAATTGTAATGACTTCCAGCTTATTAAATACTTTCTTAAACATGGATTGTGCCTTTGGTATTATATAAGAGCGTTTTTTGTTGTTGTTGTTGTTGTTTTATTTTTGTTTTTGTTTTCAGATGGGGAGAAAGAGAGGAGGGCCAGAGGAAGAGGAGAGAGAATCTTAAGCAGGTTCCACACCCAGTGTGGAGTTGACATGGGGCTCCATCTCACAACCTTGAGATTATACCTGTGCCAAGGTCGAGAGTCTGTCACTTAACCAACTGAGCCTCAAGTGCTTCAAACACAAATGCACTCAGATACTCAGCAATTGCCAAACTTGACACTTAACCACCTGACCTACCCAGGTGATGAGGGAGCAGAAGCCTAGCTAAGGACAAATCACAGGCTGACACCCTGCAACCCACCCTCCCCACACACACTCCTGGTTGGCACATGTACGACAGTCTTCCAGGAAGCTCCCAACTATCTTAATGTTAATGCCTTGCTGGAGGAAAAAACAACCTTAATTTGACAATGACAAGGCCTCCCAGTACCCTCTGAGTCTTTAACATATGAAAATCCTTTTGAAACCTCCCTTTTCCTTCCCTGAACTCCCAGGTATATAATCAGCTACCCCTCAGTACTCTGGGACTCCAGCTCTTTCTGCCACAGGTCCTGTCCCCTGCTTTAATAAAACCACTTTTTTGCACTAAAGACATCTCAAGAATTCTTTCTTGGTCTTCAGCTCCAGACCTTACCCCACAAAATATTCTTTTCACCTATATTCTTTTTTTTTTTTTTTTTTAAGATTTTACTTATTCATTTGACAGAGAAAGAGATCACAAGCAGGCAGAGAGAGGAGGAAGCAGGCTCCCTGCCGAGCAGAGAGCCTGATTCGGGGCTCGATCCCAGAACCCTGAGATCATGACCGGAGCTGAAGGCAGAGGCTTAACCCACTGAGCCACCCAGGTGCCCCCTCACCTATATTCTAAAGATACATCACAGGCACCCCCACAAAAGATCTTTTTTTTTTTTTTAAAGACTTTATTTATTTATTTGACACAGACAGAGAGAGAGAGAGAGAGATCACGAGCACAAGCAGGGGGAGTGGCAGAGGGAGAGGAGAAGCAGGCTCTCCACTGAGCAGGGAGCCTGACATAGAGCTTGATTCTAGGACAGATGCTTAACTGACTGAGCCACCCAGGTGCCCCACAAAAGGTCCTTTTAAACAGAATTTTAATATCTGGAAATATCATCATGTTAACACGACAAAATTATTGTGAGTTTCCTATCTCTAGATTATTTCCTATTTTTTTTTTTTTTTTTTACTTAGAAACACTGCCTTGAGAACTTCTTGTAAGTATTAGGTATTTTAAAATTGAGATACTCACATACCATAGTGTACAACTCAGTTTTTATTATATTCACCAAGTTGTGGGGCCACTACCACGTAATTACAGAGCATTTTTATCCTCCCCCAAAGAAATGCAGTACCTGTTAGCTGTCACACCTCATTCTGCCTACTGACAACAACTAGCCTACTTTCTGTCTAAATAGGATTTGCCTATTCTGAACATTTCATATGAATTAAACCATATAATATTTGGCTCTTTGTCTCTGGGTTCTTTCACTTAGAATAATGGTTTTTTTTTAAAAGATTTTATTTATTTATTTGACAGACAGAGATCACAAGTAGGCAGAGAGGCAGGCAGAGAGAGAGAGGAGGAAGCAGACTCCCCGCTGAGCAGAGAGCCCAATTCGGGGCTCGATCCCAGGACCCTGAGATCATGACCTGAGCTGAAGGCAGAGGCTTTAACCCACTGAGCCACCCAGGTGCCCCTAGAATAATGTTTTTATGATCCACTTTGGTTTAATTTTTGTGTAACATGTGAGGTATGTGCTCTAATTTTTGCCTATTAGAGTCTGAAACAAGGGAGGCACCATCAAAAGGGGTAATCTTTAAATGGAGATGAGCTTTTAGAATGTTTTAAAAAAGATTTTATTTATTGATTTATTTGAGAGAGAATGAGACAGAGCGTGAGAGAAGGGAGGGTCAGAGAGGGAAGCAGACTGCCCTCTGAGCAGGGAGCCTGATGCCAGGACTCCATGACCATGACCTGAGTTGAAGGCAGTTGCCCAGCCAACTGAGCCACCCAAACACCCTAGTTTTAGAATTTTAGAGCTGTTTTTAGTTACTAATGAGGTCTTGTAAAATCAGACCTCTGATAGAGACTGATAGTTTTCTGGGCTGTGTGCATATTTTTGAATGGGTCAGTTTGGATTCAAAACAAAGATGAACAGTGTTTAGGAAAGCTTTGCTTGTCCCTGACACTTAGAACACCTGCTGCTGGTGTGTAGCGTGTTTGTTTTGCTACCAGCAGAACAAATACTGCTGGTTTTTTCCTGGAATTTAACTCACAGATCCTAATTGCCTGAACCTGTCTGTAAGCTGAAACCCGAAACTGTCTGCTGTAGGCTATTTCAGACTCAGCACAAACTGTGCTGGGCTAATAGCAGAAATCACTCAGACTGGGTGTCATTGCAGATTCAGAGCACCTGTGCATGGGGCCACAAAACATGATGAAAACACCATGGACGCTGTTTGTACTGCCTGGGTCACATGCAAAATGTTCACAAGAAAGGGCTTGTTCTCTACAGGGACCATTTGCAATCAGGCTGCTGATCAGCTCTATATTTCTGACACAAAACTAACTGCAATTCCAACCTGTGATCTGTGCCAAGAACTATGTACAAGTTCAGGAAGGACACGTTGCAGGGACTGTGAACTTTCTGCCCATTCCTAGAGGAATGGACTTTTGACCCCATTTCAGGAAGGGCTCACTGTCGATGATTATATTTGGCTTTCTGGATTAGCTGCAGTTTGCAAACTGATCACTAAGTAAGCTTTAGTAAAGCAAACTGATCATTAAGTGTAGCTATCCGTCATAAGGGTTTAATTTTTTTAGATGCTCATCGGATACATCATTAGGATTAAGGAACACACATTTTGAAATTTTTAAAAAATTCAGGATTTTCTCCTGATGGCTTCCTGAACATGCCAGGTCTTTCTCCTTGAGTTGTTTAAAAATATTTTTTTTCCTGTGAGAGTACATTTATTCCTCTTGCATACAACTCTTCCTGATGAAATGTCTGCATAAGGGTAGGGGATGATTAAAAAACATGAAGTCATGATTACTGAAAAGGACACATTGATTTTGCAACAATGAGAAAAAAAAAACCCCTAGTATCTGGAAAGCATGGGAGAGGAGGCATTAATAACCTTTTTTTTTTTTTTTTTAATTGTTCCTGAAAGCTGTCCCCTCCTCCAGAAGGAAACTCCCTGTGCTGCCTTTCTAAACTGCTGAGAATGTTCTGATTCAGACTGTCTGTTGAAGCCAGATCACACCCAGCAGTGCTGGCTATGGAACAGATGGCTGGCCCCACCTCTTGCACTTCTCTATGCAAAATACATTCATAGGATAGATGAGCTGATGTCATAGCTAAACAAAACTGGAAATGACTGCCTTCTTGCACTACCTCAAAAACCAAGGACTCAACTGAAGTTTTCCAACTAAACTGGGAATCCTGGGGCTGGAACCCCATGGTGGGGTTTACTGGGTCTTCTGTTAACCTGGGGGCCTACTGTGTGTCCTGTTTAGGGTGCACTAACAGTTGAAGTATGATCTCAGAGGTTGTACTTATTTTGCATGGCCCCTGATCATTATGACACCGTCTCAGCTGGAAGGCATTTAGGTTAGCTTCAATGTATGGCCAGGTGATTCTGTGACTGAATCAATGCCTCAGGTCATATAAAAAAGATTCATACAAAAACTTGAGGAGGAAGCCCCCTAGAGTTCTAAGATAGAGCTTTACAATTAATGGGATATGTGTTAAATCTCAAGGGGCATAACTGAGATCAATAATAATACTGATCTCATCCTCCTGCATTGGGACCCAATAATTATTTTGCTATAAAGACAGTTTGGCCAAGGGCAAAGGGGTGGACTTTACTGAAGAGAATTGCCATAGCAAGGCCTAGGACATCATCCTTAGAAAAGTCTGCTTGCAAGGATGGCCCTTAGCTGGCATCTGAGAACTTGGATTTTGCATCAGTTCTCAGTTCTAAGTGAAAAGAGTGGCTCACTCCACCTAAACCTTTTTTTTTTCTTTTTCTTCTTTTTCTTTTTCTTTTTACAAACAATGTAGTATATGCTAAACATCTGCTTTCCTTCTGGGGGTCTGGAATTTTGGGGCACTGAGTCTCTAATGAGCTACCCTTGTTGGCAACACTCTGCATCTGTTGTCACACATCAGTGCAGAAAGAATTAAGGATATCCTATGCAAGTCCACTTGGAGAGAACCCTTGGAAGCTTGTGACTGGATTCCTTTGGACTTCTTCCCATGTGCCTTTTCCCTTTGGTGATTCTCTTCAGTGTCTTTTGCTGTAAAAAAATAGTAATTATGGAGTATAACAATGTCTGGGTCCTGTGAGTCCCTCAAGTCGATCATTGAATCATCAAGCCTGGGTGATCTTGGAAATCTGACACAGAGGACTTGCTCTAAACCTGTGTGTGTGTTTTGTTTGTTTGTTTGTTTTCTGAGAAATATATGAAATTCTGTGATGTTCACAAGTCATTAAAAAAAACACTTTTCAATAATCTCTCCCTTTAGTGATCTTACAAAATATACCAGAAGAGACTATCTGTAGTTCCCCAAAATTAAGGTGTCAGCAAGGCCATGCTCCTTCTGACAGCTCTAGGGGAGAATCCTTCCTGACTTTTCTAGCATCTGACATTTGTAAGCAATCACTGGCATTCGTTGGCTTGTAGATCCACCACTCCAGTCACATGGCCATCTTCTCCCTGCATGTCTTCATATTGTCTTTCTGTCTATCTCCGTGTCCTAATTTCACCTTATAAGGATGCCAGTCTTCTTGGATAAGGACCCATTATTTTAACTTGATTACTTCTAAAGATCCTTCCAAATATGGTCACTTTTTGACGTACTGGTGGTTAGGACTTCAATATATCTTTTGGTAGGAATGTAATCCAGCTCATAAGAAGCTTCTAAATCCATCCCTATTAGAAACCTACAGAAAAAAATCCTCACTCATCTTTTTTATTTTTTTAATATGGCTACCATAATTTCTAGGAAAACCCCAGTGACAATATTCTCTTTGGAATTAAACATGTTCTGGGGTGATTTAGGTAGTAATGTAATTTTAGAGTGTGGGCTAGGAGCTTCTCATTTGTACAACCTGTATTTTGAGCAATGACTGTGAAGTATCTCAACTGAAAAGTTGTACTTAGGAGGGGTGTTAGTCTGGTTCAGTCAGTAGAGCATGCAACTCTTGATCTTGGGGTCATAAATTTGAGCCCCACATTGGGGAAAGAGTTTACTTAATAAATAAAAATTTAAAAAAATTTGTACCTATGATAGGCAACTTTGCATTCTCGTTATTATATTTTGACTTTTAGAATACTGGGTTAAAGTTTGAGAAGGCTGGCTGAAGGAAAAGTACACATGGCCAGTGCATCTTTAATGTAAAGCTGGAACATCTTCCACTCTTGTCATTCTAACTTTACTTTCACTTATAAGAAAATGAAGAGATATCTCACAAATTATTTTGAACAAGTTTGTGATCTAGAACTGGCTGTCTTGAAAGTAAGACTAGTAAGAAAGGTAGAGACTAGTAAGCCACTTCCAGGCAAGAATGAACAGTAGAGTGAAAAACACAGGCAGGAGGGCTTGGGTTGCTCAGTCAGTTGTGTGTCTGCCTTCAGCTCAGGTCATGTCCCAGGGTCCTGGGTTTGAGCCCTGTGTCAGTCTCCCTCCTCAGTGGGGAGTCTGCTTCTCCCTCTGCCTCTCCCCTGCTTGTGCTCTCTCTCTCAAATAAATAAATAAAATCTTAAAAATATAGATGTAGGTAAACATGTACAGTTGGGAGAGCTGTGAGATGGGAAAACAAAATTATTAAGTAATTATATTTTTGTCACCAAAAATACGGTCTTGGGTTTGAGTATAACAAATGCAGGCAACTGCATCAAGCCCTGCCAAACATGAATCAACAACCTATCAGAATTCTGCTTCATGGAATAAAATCAGAAATCCACTGAATGGCATGAAAGGAAATTTGAATCTAGTTTTCATTTACTCTTTATCCTCACTGCCTGAGTCCCACCATCAATTTATACAATCAGTCCCACTGAGCACGGTAACCTTCTATTTTCTAAGCACTCTGCATTTCCCTCCTCTGAATAGTTGCTTATCTTCTCTTCTCAATCTGGAATACACTGTTCACTTCTCTACCCCTTAGTCTCCTTTAAAACGAACAATAACACAATATAGAACAGTAAGAATATCAAAAATAGAACTAAGATGTACTTATGGAATATCATTAAAGAAAGAATTTATTAAATCCAGTAATGAGGAATTAAGGATATATTCCACAAGTAAGTACTACATAAAACAAGCCTTTGCATACTGGAGCAGAATCATACAGGTATCTCTCCAGCTGAAGGACATTGGTAGCAAGGAGACATATGACAGTAGAATGTATTAAACATTTTGTATGTCAGGAATTATTCTAGATGCTTGCTTCTTGCCATCTCATTTTATCTCTCCACAACCATTCGAAGTAGTTATCACTTGCAGATGATGTAATATAAACTCAAGGCTCAATAGTTTTCATGCAAGCACAGCTGATGCCATAATTGTAATTTCAGCCTTTCCACCCCCAAAGTCTATGTTTCTATCCTTGTAATGCCAAACTACTTGCCAAAGTTGATGCAGACTTAAGGTAAAGTTTGGCAAGTGCTGACTATCTGAGTGCATATGGTGTGTGAAACATTTGAGGCTCAGTTAGTTAAGTGACAGACTCCTGATTTTGGCTTAAGTCATGATCTCAGGGTTGTGAGATTGAGCCCCACCTTGGGCTCTTCACTGGGCATGGAGCCTGCTTAAGATTCTCTCTCTACCTCTGCCCTTCCCTCCACCCCACTCATGCACACGTTCTCTCTCTCTAAAAGGAAAAATCCGATTTTGAGGAAGCACACACTGGCAATTAACTAGGAGGTAAATGGTGCAACAATCTATGCAGCAGGTAATGAAGCCCTTGACTAGGTATAATTAGTGGAAATAGAAGGCAACAGGGTAAGAAATCCATATGGGGATAAACCTGGAACTAAGTTTAGGAAGAGTCAAAGACAAGTGTGATGCTTTAAGCCCAATAATGCTGTCATTAATAAAAACATGTAACCTCCTATAAAACCCAAACTAAAACAAAAAGCCAAAAATGCAGGCTTTGGAACAGCGCTTCTAACTTTGTGGGATAGGTGAAAATTGCCGTCTAATTTCTGGCTCTAGCCCTAACAATGATGATGCCTTCAATTATAGTAAGAGCCACAGGCTGAGAACAGGCCCATAACCAGAGGCAGAACTAAGACCTGAGGTATGAGTATGTCTTGTATGGATGATATTTTGGACTCTGCTCTCTCTCTCACCCATTCTTCTCTGGGCAAAATGACTACAAGGAGGAATTCACAACAAAAGAGACAACCAGAGGCAATGTTCTCTGCCACAGAGCTAAGTGATATGGATATAAGTAAGATGTCAAGGATGGAATTCAGGTTAGCAATTATAAAGTTAATAGCTGGTCTTGAAAAAAGCATAAATGACAGTAGAGAATCTCTAAGGGTGGAATGAGATCTAATCAGGCCAAACTTAAAAATGCTATGAATGAGATGCAGTCTAAATGGATGTTCTAACAGCTAGAATCAATGAGGCAGAAGAGATAATAAAGTGATCTAGAGGACAGGCTGATGGAAAAGGAAGAAGCTGAGGAAAAGAGATAGAGATAAATCAGAGTCCATGAAGAAAGGATTTGAGAATTTAATGATGCCCTGAGAAGAAATAAGTGTGAAAATTATTGTGGAGCCTATGGGGGTGGAGAGAGAGAGAGAGAGCCAGAAGATATATTTGAGCAAATCATAACTGAGAACTTCCCTAATCTGAGGAAGGAAATAAACATTCATGTCCAAGAGGCAGAGAGGACCCCTCCCAAAATCAATAAAAAATAGAACTACAGCATGAAATTTAACAGTGAAACTGGCAAAAAGAAGTTATCCTGAGAAAAAGAAGTTATCCTGAGAGCATCTAGGGAGAGGAGATTTACCTATAGAGGGAGGAACATCAGGATAACATTAGACCTATCCACAGAAACCTGGCAGGCCAGAAAGGCCTGTCATGATATATTCAGCATACTTAATGAGAAGAACATGCAGCCAAGAATACTTTATCCAGAAAGGCTGTCATTCAGGATGGAAGGAGAAATAAAGAGCTTCTAGAACAGAGAGAAACAGAAAGAATATGTGATCACCAAGCCAGCCCTGCAAGGAATAGCAAGGGGTAAGCAAAGAGAGAACCCAGTAGTAACATAGACCATAAAGAAATAGAGACAGTCTACAGAAACAGGGACTTTACAGGAAATGCAATGGCACTAAATGCATATCTTTCAATAGTTATTCTGAATGTAAATGGGCTGAATGTTCCAATCAAGCACAGGCTATAAAAGTGGATTAAAAAAAGAAAGATACACAAACCATAATAGACTCTTAATCTCAGAAAACAACCTGAAGGTTGCTGGAGTAGAGGGGGATAGGAGGGATGGGATGGCTGGGTGATGGACCTTGGGGAGGGTATGTGCTATGGTGAGCACTGTGAATTGTGTAAGACTGATGAATCACAAACCTATACCCTGGAACAAAAAACACATTATATGTTAATTAAAAGAAAAAAAGCAAGATCCATCCATATGCTGTCTACAAGACTCATTTTGAATGTAAAGGCACCTCCAGATTGAAAATGAAGAGATAAGGAAACACTTACCATGCTAATGAACCTTAAAAGAAAGCTATGGTAGCAACCCTCATATCAGGAAAATTAGATTTTAATTAATTAATTAATTAATTAAAAAATTATATATTTATTTGTCAGAGAGAGAGAGACAGAGAGAGAGAGAGAGAGAGAGAGAGAGCATGCACAAGCAGATGGAATGGCAGGCAGAGGGAGAAGCAGGCTCCCTGCTGAAGAAGAAGCCCATGCGGGACTTGATCCTAGGACCCTGGGATCATGACCTGAGCCAAAGGCAGATGTTTAACTGACTGAGCCATCCAGGTGTCCCAATAAATTAGATTTTAAACCAAAGACTATAATAAGAGATATAGAGTGACACTATATCATACTCAAAGGGTCTATCCAACAAGAAGAGCTAACAATTGTAAATATTTATGCCCCAAATATGGGAGCAGCCAATTATATCAACCAAATAATAACAAAAGTAAAGGAACACATTGATAATTACATACTAAGAGTAGGGGACTTCAACGTTTCACTTGCAGCAATGGATAGATCATCTAAGCAGAAGATCAACAAAGAAACAAGAGCTTTGAATGACACACTGGACCAGATGTACTTCATAGTATATACAGAGCATTCCATCCTAAAACAACAGAATACTCATTCTTCTCCAGTGTACATAGAACTTTCTCCAGAATAGATCACATACTGGGTCACAAATCAGGTCTCAACTGATAACAAAAGATTGAGGTTTTCCCCCATATATTTTCAGACAACAGTGCTTTGAAACTGGAACTCAATCACAAAAGGAAACTTGGAAGAAACTCAAACACTTGAAAGTTAAAGAGTATCATGCTAAAGAATGAATGGGGTCATCAGAAAATTAGAGAAGAACTTAAACAATTCGTGGAAACTAATGAGGATGAAAACTCATAACCTTTGGGATATAACAAAGGCAATCCTAAGAGGGAAGCACATTGTAATACAAGCCTCTTTCAAAAAGTTAGAAAAAGCCCCAATGCAGAAGCAAATGTTACACCTAAAGGACCTGAAGAAAGAACAGCAAATAAAGCTTAAACCAAGCAGAAGAGAAATCAAGATTAGAGGAGAAATCAATGAAATAGAAAATAGAAGAACAGTAGAACAGAGCAACGAAAGTAGGAGCTGGTTCTTTGAAAGAATTAATAAGACTGATAAACTCTGGCCAGACTTATCCAAAAGAAAAAAGAAAGGACCCAAATTAATAAAGCCATGATTGAAAGGAGAGAGATCATGACTAACAGTAAGGAAATACAGAGATTTGAAGAACATCTTATGAGCAACTATATACCAATAAGTTAAGCAACCTGAAAGAAAGGGATGCCTTCCTGGAAACTTATAAACTGAAACAGGAAAAGGTAGGAGATCTGAACAGACCAATAAGCAGTAGGAAATTGAGGTAGTAATCAAAAACCTCTTTAGCGACCTTTGGGTGGCTCAGTTGGTTAAGCAGCTGCCTTAGGCTCAGGTCATGATCCCAGCATCCTGGGATCGAGTCCCACATTGGGCTCCTTGCTCGGCAGGGAGCCTGCTTCTCCCTCTGCCTCTGCCTGCCACTCTGTCTGCCTGTACTCACCCTCTCTCTCTCTCTGACAAATAAATAAATGAAATCTTAAAAACAAAAACAAAAACAAAAAACCTCTCTAAAATCAAGAGTCCAGGACCAGATGGCTTCCCAGGGGAATTCTACCAAACCTTTAAAGAAGAATTAATACCTATTCTACTAAATCTGTTTCAAAAAATAGAAATGGAAGGAAAACTACCAAACTCATTCTATGAAGCTAGCATTACCTTGACCCCAAAACTAGGCAAATACCCCATCAAAAAGGATATTTATAGACAAATATTCCCGATTAACATGAATGCCAAAATACTCACTAAGCTCCTAGCCAATAGGATCCGACAGTACATTAAAAGGATTATTCGCCACAACCAGGTGGGATTTATTCCCGGGATGCAAGGGTTATTCAACATTCACAAATCCATCAACATGATAGAACATTTTATTTTTTATTTATTTTTTAAAAGATTTTATTTTTATTTATTTGTCAGAGAGAGAGAGAGAGAGAGAGAGGGAGAGAGAGTGAGCGAGCACAGGCAGACAGAGTGGCAGGCAGAGGCAGAGGGAGAAGCAGGCTTCCTGCCAAGCAAGAAGCCTGATGTGGGACTCGATCCCAGGATGCTGGGATCATGATCTGAGCCGAAGGCAGCCGCTTAACCAACTGAGCCACCCAGGCATCCCGATAGAGCATTTTAATAAGAGACAAGAACCGTATCACCTACTCAATTGATGCAGAAAACACATTTGACAAAATACAGCATCCTTTCTTGATTAAAACTCTTCAAAGTATACAGATAGAGGGAACATACCTCAATATCATAAAAGCCATCTATGGAAAGCTCACAGAAAATATTATTTTCAATGGAGAAGAACTGAGAGCTTTCCCTTTAAGGAACATGATAGGGATGCCCACTCTCACCAGTATTGTTCAGTGTAGTACTAGAAGTCCTAGCCTCAGCAATCAGCCAACAAAAAGAAATAAAAGGGATTCAAATTGACATGAAGAAGTCAAACTCTCACTCTTCAGAGATAACATGATATATTATGTGGGAAAGCCAAAGACCCTACCTCCAAATTGATTGAACCCATACAGTGGTTAAGCAATGTGTCAGGACACAAAATCAGTGCACAGAAATCTTTTGCATTTCTATACACTAGCAATGTGACTGAAGAAAGAGAAATTAAGGAAATGATCCCATTTACAATTGCATCAGCAACTCTAAGATACCTAGGAATAAACTTAACCTAAGAGGTAAAGTATCTATACTCTAGAAACTACAGAAAACTTGTGATGAAATGGAGGAAGACACAAAGAGATGGAAAAACACTCCATGCTCATTGATTGGGAGAATAAACATTGTTAAAATGTCTATGCTGCCCAGAGCAATCTACACATTCAATGAAATCCCTATCAAAATACCACTGAAATTTTTCAAGAGCTGGAACAAACAATCCTAAAATTTGTATGGAAATAGAAAAGACCCTAAATAGCCAGGGGAATGTTGAAAAAGAAAACCAAAGCTGGGGACATCATAATGCCTGACTTCAAGCTATATTACAAAGCTGTGATCACGAAGACAATATGGTATTGGCACAAAAACAGACACATAGATCAGTGGAACAGAATAGAGTCTCCAGAAATGGACCCTCAACTCTATGGTCAACTAATCTTTGACAAAGAAAGAAAGAAAATCCAACAGAAAAATGACAATCTTTTCAATAAATGGTGCTGGGAAAATTGGACAGCCACATGCAGAAAATGAAACTGGCCCTTCTCACACACTATATACAAAGATAACCTCAAAATTGATGAAAGACCTAAATGTGAGATAGGAATCCATCAAAATCCTACAGGTGAACATAGGCAGTAACCTCTTTGACCTTGGCCACAGCAACTTCTGGCAAAACACATCTCTAAAGACAAGGGAAACAAAGGCAAAAATGAACTCTTGGGACTTCATCAAGATAAAAGTTTTCTGCATGGCAAGTAAAACAGTCAACAAAACTAAAAGGTAACATACAGAATGGAAGAAGATATTTGCAAATGTCATAATGTATAAAGGGCTGGTATCCAAGATCCATAAAGAACTTCTCAAACTCAACACTGTAAGTCCAAATAATCCATTCAAGAAATGGGCAGAAGGCATGAACAGACACTTCTCCAAAGACATTAAAATGACCAATGACAGATTAAAAAATGTTCCACATCACTTGTCATTGGGGAACTACAATGAGATACCAGTTAGAATGGCCAAAATTAACAGAATAGAGAACAACAAATGTTGGTAAGGATGTGGAAAAAGGGGAACCCTCTAACACTGTTGGTGGGAAAGCAAGCTGGTACAGACACTCTGAAAAGCAATATGGAGGTTGCTCAAGACATTAAAAATAGAGCTACCCTACAACCCAACAATTGCACTACTAGGGATTCACCCCAGAAATACAATGTAGTGAAAAGTAGGGGTACATGCACCACAATGTTCATAGGAACAATATCTGCAAAAGCCAAACTGTGGAAGGAGCCAAGGTGCCCTTCAACAGATGAGTGGATAAAGAAGATGTAGTTCTTATATACAATGGAATATTAGCCATCGGAAAGGATGAATACCCACCATTTGCATTGATTTGGATGGAACTAGAGGGTATTATTCTAAGTGAAATAAGTCAAGTAGAGAAGACAGTTATCAGATAGTGTCACTCCTATGTGTAATATAAGGAATAGTGCAAAGGACCATTGAGGAAGGGAGGGAAAACTGAATGGGAAGAAATCAGAGGGAGCCAAACCATGAGAGACTCTTGACCCTGGAAAACAAACTGATGGTTGTGGAAAGGGAGGTCGGTAGAGTGATGAGGCAACTGGGTGATGGGGATTAAGGAGGGCACATGATGTGATGAGCACTGGATGTTATATGCAACTAATGAATAATTGAATACTACACCAGAATCCAATGTAACCAGCTATATGTTGGCTAATTGAATTTAAATTAAAAAAAAAAAAAGAAATTGGGACACATGATTATAGGACCTGACAAGTCTGAAATTTGTAGGGCTGGCTGGCAGATTGGAAATTCTGGCAGGAGTTAAGGTTCAGTCTTGAGTCTGAAGGCAGTCCTGACTGACACAATAAGGAAGGTAATCTGTTTTACTCTAAGTGAACTGATTTAAATGTTAACCACATGTAAAAAATACCATCACAGCAACATCTAGAATGGTATGACCTAGAAACTGGGCACCACAGACTAGACAAATTGACACCATCATTGTTATTAAAATTAACCATCATTGTTTCCCCTTGTCAAGTTGGCACCCATAGACATCTCCTAAAACTATACCAAATCTCCAAATAAAGACAACAATTTCATGATTCCTTCTAGCATGATATAACTGTCCAATGTACAATTGAAAATGGATTAACCTTTTTTCCAGTAGAGAATGCAAAGTCCTTGGGTGATGCTCCCTCTTTTCTTTCATATCCTATAACTCAGATACTATTATATAAATGTAATGCCTCTTATATAATGAAAGATAAGAGAGTGAGGAAAGTAAAGTATATTATGTTTTCAGTTTCTATAAGATCCAGTAGTAAACAAAGAGCTATATCTCAAAGGGAGAGTACTTGTCTACAAAGGATGACAGGGTTTTGCTCAAAAATCCTAAGAGTCTGTGTTGTGGTCCACCTAGGGGACTTGCCAAAGGTTCCAAACAGCATCTTTATCTGCCCATGTCACTTCAAACACTATTGGACCTGCCGCATTGTATGGCTCAAGTAGCAGAGCAGCTTGCGACCTGGTGCAGAGCCTTCTTTTGTTCTGGGCCCTACTCAAAACTAGCAGCTTTTCAGTCACTTGTTAAATGGGCTGGAGTACACACACAAATGAGGAACATATTGCCTCCAAAATCCAAAGAGGCCCAGAAAGAGTTATACCTTGTGTTTGGTTGTAGGTAAGGCCAGATGAGATACCTGATCTTTTTACCTTGGAAGGGATATCATGACATGCCTAACATCACTAGACCTCTAGAAATTTTACTGAGATAGAATGCCCCTGAATTTTTATCAGATTTATTTCCCAACCCCTGACAAACAAATGTCTTACCAATAAGTTGAGTAGTTGCTACTTCTTGGTCACTAGATCCATTAAGCATAATGCCATTAATATAATGGACCACTGTGATGTGTTGTGGAAGGAAAAGGCAATCAAGATCTCTGAGAACTAAATTATGATGTAAGGCTAGAGAGTTGATATACCCCTAAGATGATACAGTAAAGATAAATTGCCAACCTTAACAGCAGAAAGCAAAGTGCTCTGGTGTTTTTTAACAGTAAGTGTGGTGAAAAAAAACAGTTGTCAAAAACATTTGTCAGCTTCATAGCAGGTACTATGGGAGGTGTTAATTTGCTTAAGCAATGAAACCATGTCCAGTAGAGCTGCTTTAGAGTCATCCCCTGGTTCAGCTTAACATAATCCACTATCATTCTCTAAAATCTGTTTTCCAGGCCATATAGGCAAATTGAATGGTGATGGGCAAATCAGTACTCCTGTATCTTTCAAGTCAAGGATGTTAGTACTAATCTCTGCAATCCTTCCAGGAATGCCACATTATTTTTGATTTACTATTTTTCTAGGTAAAGGCAGTTTTAGTGGCTTCTGCTTGGTCTTCCCAACCATAATAATTCTCACTCCTCAGGTCAGAGAACCAATGTAGGGATTCTGCCAGTTGTTATTCCAGTGATCCATTCCAGAACCTATTTAACTCATCCTTCGCTCCACCTCCCCTCTGATAGCTAACAGTTTGTTTTCTACAGGTAAGAATCTGTTTCTTGCTTTGCCTCTCTTTCTCTTTTTTCCCCATGCTTGTTTGTTTTATTTCTTAAATTCCACATATGAGTGAAATCATATGGCATTTGTCTTTCTCTGACTGACATATTTCACTTAGCACAATACTCTCTAGCTCCATCTATATCATTGGAAATGGCAAGATTTCATTCCTTTTTATGGCTGAGTAATAGTTTGTTACACATATCTGTGTATATATATCTGTAACATATATATACATGTATGTAAATATATGTATAACATTAAAATTCAGTGCAAATCCAATAAGAATTTTAAAGGATTTCTTTAAGGAAGAAAGAAATGTCTAAATATTATGTCAAAGAATTAAAAACAAGGGTGTCTGGCTGGCTTGGTTGAAGGAATATGTGACTCTTGGTCTTGGGGCTGTGAGTTTGAGCCTCATGTTGGGTGTGGAGATTACTTAAATAAATAAAACTTTAAAAAAACCCAAGCCCATAAAATATTGAATAAAAGAGTGAAGCAGTATTACGAAGGCAGAGTAAACATTATTGTGATCAGAGCAAGTATAAACAAATAGGTAAGATAAAAAAGATCAGAAACACATGATAAACTGGATACAAATTGAAAAGCCTCCTTCTGGCCAAATATGAGTGTTAAAAAAAGTTCAAGATTATAACTTATTAAATAAAACAAAAATCTCTGAGTTTACAGAGACATAAATACATGGGGATAAAGGGAAAATTTTCTTGCCATCAGAAATGTAGAAGGAATGATGGAATTAAAAAAATAATTTTTTGGCAGCCATAAAAATTGATTTAAGCAAGGAACATAAATAAATGCTAAAACCAGTGGGTGAATGTTTGAGGAGTAACAGAACACTTTTAGCCTAAAATTCCCTCCTCCTTTTTGTTAGTACAAAGAATAAAATGGTAACTTCTTGGGGAAGAATCATAGAAAACACTGCCTTAAAAGTATTTTAATTTAACATCACAAGTAATGGCATTGATGGCCACACACCTTCACCCTTAGTGAGAACTCAGCAACACTCTATGGCATTGCTCCCAGAGAAGCATAACCCAAATCTAATCACAAAGAAACTTCTGACAAAGCTAAACTGAACAGCATTCAGCAGAACACATTCTGACCTCTTCAAATATGCCCATGTTGTGAAATACAAAGAAGGGCTGAGGGATTGTTTAAGGGTGACTAGACACATGACTACAATGTGCAATGACTAATCTTAGATTTTTATTTTATTTATTTATTTATTTATTTATTTTTTGCTATACAGGACATTATTAGAAGAAATGTGAAGAAGTTCTGTAGATTACATAATAATGCTATTTTACTAATATCAACTTCTTGATTTTGATAATGTACTGAAATATTTAAGGGGCCTCATGTCTGCCACTTATTCTTCAATGTTTAGGAAAATTTATAATCTCCTTTTGTTCATCCATTCATTTGTTTAAGGGAGTGTGGGTAAAGCAGATGTAGTAAAATGTTAACATTTGGGGGAGTCAAGGTGTAAGTCATACTTTGTATTCTTCCAACTTTTCTATAAATCATATTTTTTATAGAAATTGTTAAGAGAACTTAGAAGTGAGATCAAGCTATATACAAATGATCAGAGTTCACTGGCTATATAAGAAAACCACAGAAAGACCATGGATGTTGCAGTCCTCAAGGAGTCAAAAACTGCCTGGTATATCTGTTTCTCACTACATATAACTTTATTTTCTTCTATTGCATTTCAGAAGTCCAAGGGGGATACTCATTGGCATATCTTTGGTTAAATTCCTTCTCTGGAATTAACGAGGAAGCAGAAGGATGAGATATAATTATTGGCACATGTGGGTTATCTGCTGCCCAGTTGCAGGATCCATTATTAGTGGACTATGGGAATACATAGCAGACATTTGTAATACTACTACAACTGATAATTCATCATAAGAAGTAAAGTTTTCCAAGTCACTGGAAATGGTATGAAATAATCTAATAGTTTAGGGACAACTAACTATTTGCCTAAAGAAAATATAGGTTGGTACTCACCTCATGCCCCATCAAAAAAGTCACAACATACAGTGTAAAGGATAACTCAATATAATGTGTTTCATATCTTTTGCATGAGACTTGACACCATGCTAAGTTCCCAAAGGAAACTCCTTATGCTGGAACAGCAACTATGAAGCAGAAATACTTATTTTACACACTGATATTATGAATAACTTATATAATCATCAAGGAAACGCCTACATTCTTCAACCTTTCCCTGGGCATAACTGAGTCACCATTACTCTAGAGCAAGTATTACCAATGGGGATTATTATATCGTTAGGAGTCACAAATTAGTTATTGGGGAAGGGGGAGTCAGGTAAGGATTTAAAAAATCTTACATTTTATTTATAAAGAACAAATATATAGTACATAAACAGATATACAACACATGTTTGACCTGACCATGTTACTGAGCTAGAGCAATTAGAAAAAAGAAATCTAAAAGGGCTCCATGGAGGAACCCTTTCTAGATAGCCATTTAGTTGAATCTGTTCAAATTTCTGCCATTTTTTTTTCACACAAATTGGAAAAAATATTGGCCATGATGATGATGGCAGTGAGAGTTGTAAGGGCCTATTTAGCCAAAATGGCTCCATTTCAGTTGAACAGCCATTTTGTTGTTTATGCAGTAAAACTTAAACTGACCCTGCCCCTCAAGGGGACTTACTTAAAAGCAAGTCCGGGAAATCAGTCCCAGGTAACAAAGCCCAAATACAGGGTGGGTCAGGCCAGGTGGAGACATCCAATCAGTGGGACACGCATACTGTCTCCCTAGCTTCCAAGGAGTGTGGGTCTCGCCTTTTGGGTGCCAATTCTGACCAAGGTGATAGGCTAGTTCAAATATCTACTAGGGTAAATCGTAATTCAATTGGTCGCTTATGTGTGACCAAGCATGACTGTGCAGCTTTCTCTGTGTGTTACAATCTCATTGGCCACCTGTGTGTGGCCAGGCCCAACCCCACGGCTTTTGCTCTATAAAAGTTAGTCTGTAAGGCAGGGAGGGTTTGCCTCTTTATAAGAGAGGGCCCTGGCCAGTCAGTTTGATTCTCGATGCTTGGCGCGAAATAGCGAAATAAAGCTTTGCTTGACTTTCGCTTTGTATCAGTCTCGCTCCTTTGATTACGGACCCAACAACGGTGACGATACTTAAAACATGCATAACTATAGCTACGTGCAAAATGTTCTTCCCTTTATTTAGCTAGATTATCTTCTTATAAACTGATGAGATGATATCGCCATTTTGCAGCTAAGGAAACTAAGATACAAAGCTTACATAACCTACTCAATGTCTCATAGGGATCTGGAATTTCAGTATAGGTAGTGTGGCTCTAAGTACAGATTCTCAACTAATGTGTTATATTAACAATAGAAAGAAAATGACAAAGGCCACCAAATAATACTCCATCATAAGTACAAACCGAGAAACTGCAGGAGGGACAGCGAATTAGGATTTACACAATCCCACATTTATAAGCACTTCACTGAAGCATATCAGAAATATAGAAGATAAGGATATTTTTTCTTACATCCTCAGTATATCTTATATATACTGAGTATATCTTATATATACTGAGGATCCCTATTCATAGTTGCTCTAAAAATTGATAAGACTTGTTCTTTAAATAATTGTGTGACTTTTTAATATTTTATATAAATATAGTTTATATTAAATGCATTACTTTTTGTATATAGAAAACGGTGTTTTCTTTGCAGAAGAGGCAGCTCAGCAACAACAGCTCTTCCTATTCCTATTCCTCAGCAACAACAGCTCTTCCTATTCCTATTGTTGTTCCTATGTTGCCACATGACAATAGGATGTGACATGGTTGAAATTTTCAAGTATTTTCTATTAGGGCAATTCGTTGTTAATGTATGTATAGAAAGTCATAGTTTTTGTTATAATAATAATTCAGTAAAAGTTCTAAATTTCTACAGTGATGTTGGATCCAATATATACACCAAACAAATACCTAAGTGGTATACACACATACATCCTCACAGAGACAAACACTGAGGAGCCAGAGAATATTCATGTATCAATTTAAGGCTGTCCTAATTATACAACTTTTTTTCTGGCCTTTTAAAATTTCCTATACTAGTGAATGTCTATGAAGATTTTGTTGTAAATTGGATGTTTTTGTATTACACATGAAACACGAATTCTGAAAGAACAATTTCAGATAAAGCCTTCTACTTATTTTTCACAAATTGATAGTTTTATCAGTACAATTATTGATCCATTATAAAGTTTGAAACATTGTTGAGAAGTTTCACACATCCAAAACATGTAGATTTTAATGAACTTTCATTGAAAAATAATTTCTTGGGATGCCTAGGTGGCTCAGTCGGTTAAGCATCTGTCTTTGGCTCCTGTCATTATCCCAGAGTCCTGGGACAGAGTCCTGCTTGAGGCTTCTTGCTCAGCAGGGAGACTGCTTCTCCTTCTGCCTATAGCTCCCTCTGCCTGTGCTCATTCTCTCTGACAAATAAATAAGTAAATAAATAAATTCTTCAATAAAAAGAAAAAAATTTCTTGATAGTCTTCTCTATATATGTTGAAATGTTTTCTTTCCTGCATATTTTGATATACTATATGAGATCTCTCCTGTCTATGTATTTTAAGCCACAAATTGACTTCCAGTAACACATTTATTACATTATAACTTTCCTTAAATCACTGTGTAATTTATGTGGTGTTCAACAAATTTTCATCACTGTCAGAAAGTTTGTAGATTATTACAACTTTCTTTGCAGTGTCATTTTGTTGAGGGTTGAGTTCATACAGAATATTTCCCATATTCATTGCCTTCAAGGGATCTTTCCTGGTAGAATTTTCTGATACCCAACGAGGATTGTACGTTGGCTGAAAAATCACCCATGTACAGTTATATCTCAAGATTTTATCTTCTATATAAATTATCTGTTATATAGTGATCTCTTGCAGAAGAATTTTCTATGTACACTAAACTCATAAGCTTGCTTCTATGTGTAAGTCCAGCCAGACCTCTGGCTGAAATCTTTCTCCCATTCGTACACTCATAGAGCTTCTCTATGTGTGTTGTCTGATACATTGTGAAGTTTGATTTCTGACTAAGTTTTCTCATCATCATATGCTTAATCCCCTATGTGAGTCTTCTTAGAAATATGACTTCTAGCTGAAAAATTTCCCGTATTCATTTCGTTCATAATGTTTTTAAAATGAGTTTTTAGACATGTTGTCCTGATGAAAGTCTCCCCACATACATTACATTCATAGAATATCCCCCATGTGGATTTTCTGATGATTTCTGAGGTTTGATTTCTGGCTGAAAGTTTTTCCACATTCATCGTATTTTTAAGGTTTCCTTTGTGTGTTTGTGTTCCATGATGTATCGAGGGTTGGCTTAACTCCAGAAGCTTTCCCACATTCATCATATTTATAAGGTTTCTTCCCTGTGTGAATTCTCTGATAACCTGTGGAGCTTTTTTGGCTGAAAATTTCCTCATGTTCATTACATTCATAGTGTTTCTCTCCTGCGGGAATTCTTGTATACTATCTGCCTGCCATGGCAACGTGTTATAGTTGGTAAATGAAATGTGCTACAAATGTTTGTCTTGATTTTCTGAACTCTTCCAGAAGAGGCCATCAAGTTGTCAGTCTTCTAAAAATGAGAAAATTAGAAGCACTGTATGAAATTTAATACTTTACTTTTGAAATGGGGCTTATATACATATCCCCCATTATGTATTATTTTATTGACTCTTTGGTTTCCAGTCCAGTTTTCCAATAATAAAGTAATGCCAAGTGCATAATGCCTAGTCTCATTCTTTGGAAACAATTATTAAAAAAGGAAACTAAGGGCGCCTTGCTGTCTCAGTCGGTTTTCTGCTTGGGTTGCTTTTCTTCTTCCTCACAGATTTGTAGAAGTCTTTTTAAATATAATCTAATACTAGTCCTATTTTATATTCATGTACTAAAATAGATTCTGCTACTCTGTGCCTAATCTTTCTCTTTCTATGGTGTCTTTAGATGTCTATAATTCTGAACTTTAATATAGTCAAGTTTATCAATCCTTTCCTATACAGTTAGTGTTTTTTAGTCTCAAATATTTCCCCATCCAGGTTAATAAAGTTTATATATATAAAATTATCTTCTAAAATATTTATAGTTTTGGTGTATACAAGTTGACCTTTAAACTCCCTCCCCATTGCTGACCCCATCCAATGTAGCAGAATGGGTGCATGATAAACTGGGACACTGAGGTTCCAAAACCACTTTGGAAATAGTAAAGAGATTACATTTGCCTTTAAAATAGTCCACTCTACAAGCTGATGACTAGGAGTGACCCCAGTGCCACCTCAGGTGATGACTTTTGTGCCATACTTGAGGCATATTGGACAGACTACATGCCCTATTTCTTGCTGGCAATGGATTACATAGGCCCTTTGCTGGCATTGAAAGGCTACAAGTATGTCTCACTTTCATAGGACTTGTACAAGCAAGTATAAGGGAATAACAAAACTACAGAACATGTAGGGAACGTGGACTCAGATAGACAGTGATCAAGGAACACATTTTACCAGCCATGAGGTCCAAGAATGGGCAGAGGCCCCAGATATATTATGGACTTTCCACCTGCCATCCAATCCCACTGCTGCAGGCCTAACTTAGTGAATGGACTAATAAAAAACACATAAAAGACTGTCACCAGAAGGTTCCCTCATTGGACCATCTGGAAGACTAACAGAGGCCACAGCAGGACAGACATCAGCATATGACCGCCTAAGCAATGACACTCCCACAGCTTGGGTGTTAGGGGAGCAGGTATCATGAGGAGGTCTGAGGCCTTCCAGGCTGGAGGAGGGACTCATTTTGTGTTTGCTACAAGACCTCCCACCTGCTGAGACTTTAGTTCATTGGAAATTGGTTTGGAATCCACCCCTTTACCTCCCCTGCTCCCAACTCCCTATGGCTTGGTGTCCTAATCCCCTGGAGCCAAGGGGTCAAATCCAGTATTGTTATTAATCCCTCATTCTACATTGGTCAGGGTCCAACACACAGGCAAATATCTGCTTCTGACCCCTGATGCTGCATACTGAGGGAGAGTTGCTAGTTACTATGTGTACCAACCGAGGTGACTAGGTACAATATAGACACAGCTCTGCTAATATTAAGGAGCAAGATATAAGGTATCATCCCTCAGGGAAAAATACCTAAGCCAAGAGCACTGGCTTAAGGGGACCAGAGTGCTACTTGGTTACTAAATGAAGATTTGCTATCTGTTGTCTGTGACACATTTGTCTTATTGCCCCTAGCCTCACAATTGCTGGTGTTCTTTTCTGTTGCAACAGGAAATGTCTTCCTGTCATGGGCCATGACTTACACTAAAATTCACAATCACCCTGACTATTGGGTCTAGGGAAATGACCTTTTGATTCGGTCACTGGGAAACCATAATTCTGTTTTTCCTTTGGTCTCATAGGTATATGAATGTTGCTGCCATGGCATAGGGATGCAAGTCACTTCCTGATATCTGGCTCTAGGGTCATCACAGAAGAATGGCATGTAAAGATTGCATGGGCCATGAAGATGTTGGGGGTGGAGTGTAGGAGTTCTGACAGCACTGGCTCCATTTTTGGCCTTCCACCTTGTTTATGCCCACACAATGATCTCCATTCAGGTTTGGAGGTTCCAGAGCCCTTGGAGATTAATGTATGCCCTAACCAGAATGGAAGAAGGTTTATGCTGGTCTTCCTTAAAGTGGCACACAGAAAGCTCCACTTTGGATAAATAACAGAAATGACTGGTGCATGGAAGGCCCCACTTCAGATAACTAGTAGAGATTTTCTGGTGCATAGATGGCACCACTTAGAGAACTGTCTTGTGACCATTAAAAACTGCAGATTAAGGTCCAAACAGACTTCGGAAAGGGAGAGCACTTGCCTCTTGCTGCCTTGGTCATTCTTCCAACTTATCCCCTGTCAGTGAGTTACCCTAATAAAACTCATTGTAAATGGTATGGAGAGGCTTGCTTCATTTTTCATGGTCTTAAAGTGCCATCTCAGTCTGTAGGATACTTTATTGACCCTCCTTCACCTTCTAACACCTACACTAGTAACATTTTGTAGTGGGTACAACAGCTTTACAATATGTTGTACTTGATAGAGAAAGTCCTTCTTCCTTGGCTTAAAACACATTTATTAATTATTGTAACTTTGCATTTTCATATTAACTTTAGAATCAGTTTTTGAAGTTTTTCATTTATTTTTATTTTTTTTAAAGATTTTATTTATTTATTTGACAGACAGAGATCACAAGTAGGCAGAGAGGCAGGCAGAGAGAGAGGAAGGGAAGCAGGCTCCTGCTGAGCAGAAAGCCCGATGCGGAACTTGATCCCAGGACCCTGGAATCATGACCTGAGCTGAAGGCAGAGGCTTTAACCCACTGAGCCACCCAGGCACCCCAGTTTTTGAATTTTTCAAGAAACTCATGGGATATTGTTTGATATTATATTGAACATATGAATGAATTGAGAAGTGTGTTTTAAAATATAGTTTTCTAAGGGCACCTGGGTAGCTCAGATGGCTGAATGTCTGTCTTTAGCTCAGGTCATGATCTCCAGGTCCTTGGATCAAGCCCTGCATTGGGCTCCCAATTCTGGAGGGAGTCTGCTTCTCCCTCTTTCTCTGCCTCACCCCTTGCTTGTGCTCTGTCTCTCTTTCTCTTAAATGAATAAATAACATCTTTAAAAAAAATAAAATACAGTTGTCCAGCCTCTCAACATGGTATATCAATTTATATCATTTTGACTTAATGTCTCAAAGTTTTAAAAACTTCTATTTGGATACCTCGCATGTCTTTCATTATATTTGTCTCAAACTATGTGGCCCACTGTATGGTAGGTAAATCTTCAGAGTTCTTTCTTTCTTTTTTTTCCAATATTTTATTTATTTATTTGGCAGGCAGAGAGAGAGAGGGGGAAGCAGGCTCCCTACCAAGCAGAGAGCCCAATGCAGGGCTCGATCCCAGGACCCTAAGATCATGACCTGAGCTGAAGGCAGAGGCTTTAACCCACTGAGCCACCCAGGTGCCCCCAGAGTTATTTCTTATACAGTTATATGTCTCCTTTTTTTAAAGTATAAGTTAGGAGTTTTTACAACTTTATTTAACTATCTTGATTTGGAGAACCAAATCCTAGTTTTATCATTTGTACCTTTGAAATTCATTAATTTCTAGTTTTACCTTTATTACAATACTTCTACTTTGTTTAGTCTTCCTTTTAGGCTTTCTCACTTTATAAAAGACATATATAAACCACAAATTTTCCACTACCCACAGTTTGACCTGTAGCCCAACAGTTCTTTTTTTTCAATTATTATTATATTAAATTAGTCACCATACAGTACATTATTAGTTTTTGATGTAGTGTTCTATGATCCATTATTTGTGTATCATACCCAGTGATCATTGTAACATGTGCCCTCCTAAATAGCTTCTGGGGTCATTGGGCTTCTCCATCCTCCCAATCCCCTACCCTCTGAAATCCTCAGATTGTTTCCTGGGGTCCATAGTCTTTCATGGTTCCTATCCCCCTCTAATTCAACCCCTCTTCAGTTTTCCCTTCCTTCCCCTGATGCCCTCTGTGCTATTCCTTATGTTCTACATATGAGTGAAACCATATGATAATTGTCTTCCTCTGCTTGACTTATTTCACTTAGCATAATACCCTCTAGTTCCATCCATGTCGAAACAAATGGTGGGTATTCCTCCTTTCTGACTGCTGAGTAATACTCCATTGTATATATGAACCACATCTTATTTATCCATTCATCCATTGAAGGGTATCTCGGTTCCTTCCACAGTTTGGCTATTGTGGCCATTGCTGCTATGAACATTGTGGTGCATGTGCTTCTTCTTTTCACTACATCTGTATCCTTAGGGTAAATACCCAGTAGTATAATTGCTGAGTCATAGGGTAGCTCTATTTTTAATTTTTTGAGGAACCTCCATACTGTTTTCTGAAGTGGCTATATCAATTTGCATTCCCACCAACAGTTTGAGAGAATTATCCTTTCTCCAGATCCTTGCCAATATTTGTTGTTCCCTGTTTTATTAATTTTGGCCATTCTAACCAAGTGTAAGGTGGTATCTTAGTGTGGTTTTGATTTGAATTTCCCTGATGGCTAAAGATGTTGAACATTTTTTCATGTGTCTGATAGCCATTTGTATGTCATCTTTGGAGAAGTGTCTGTTCATGTCTTCTGCCCATTTTTTGATGCGATTATTTGGTTTTTTTTTTTTTTTTTGGTATTAAGTTTGAGAAGTTCTTTATAGATATTGGAACCAGCCATTTATCCATAATGCCATTTGCAAATATCTTCTCCCATTCCATGGGTTGCCTCTTGGTTTTTGGTTGACTCTCCCCTTTGCTGGGCAGAAGCTTTTTATGTTGATGATGTCCCAAGAGTTCATTTTTGCTTTTGTTTCCCTTACCTTTGGAGACGTGTCATGAAAGAAGTTGGTATGTCCAATGTTGAAAAGGTTATTGCCTATGTTCTACTCTAGGATTCTGATGGATTCCTGTCTCACATTTAGGTCTTTCATCCATTTTGAGTTTATTTTTGTGTATGGTGTAAGTGAATGGTCGAGTTTTATTCTTCTGTATACAGCTGTTCAATTTTATTGAAATTTATTGAAGAGCACACTAAAAGGGTTATCTATCAGGATTATCACCATTTATTGATAGTCTCTTTTTATTGAAGAGACTATCTTTTTTCCATTGAATGTTTTTCCTGGTTTGTTGAAGATTAGCTGACCATAGAGTTGAGGATCCATTTCTGGAGACACCATTCTGTTCCATTGATCTATGTGTCTGTTTTGGTGCCAGTACATGCTGTCTTGGTGATCACAGCTTTGTAATATAGCATGAAATAAGGCATTGTGATGCCCCCAGCTTTGGTTTTCTTTTTCAGCATTGCCCTGGCTATTTGGGGTCTTTTCTGATTCCATACAAATTTTAGTATTGTTTGTTCCAACTCTTTGAAAAATGCCAATGGTGTTTTAATAGGGATGGTTTGGAAAGTGTAGATTTCTCTGGGCAGCATAGACATTTTAACAATGTTTATTCTTCTAATCCATGAGCATGGAATGTTTTTGCATCTTTTTGTGCCTTTTTCCATTTCTTTCATAAGTGTTCTCAAGTTTCTAGAGTACAGATCCTTTACCTCTTTGATTAGGTTTATTCCTAAGTATCTTATGGCTTCTGGTACTATTGTAAATGAAATCAATTCCCTAATTTCTATTTCTGCAGTTACCTTGTTAGTGTATAGAAAAGCAACTGATTTCTGTGTGTTGATTTTGTATCCTGCCACATTGCTGAACCACTGCATGAGCTATATCAATTTTGGGATGAAGTCTTTTGGGTTTTCCACATAAAGTATCCTGTCATCTGTGAAGAGAGTTTGACTTCTTTGCCGATTTGAATGCTGTTTATTTCTTTTTGTTGTCTGATTGATGAGGCTAGGACTTCTAGTACTAGATTCTAGTACTAGATTCTAGAAGTACTAGAATCTAGTACTAGATTGAACAGTAGTGGTGAGAGTGAACATCCCTGTCATGTTCCTGATCAATTGAGAATGATATTTGCTGTGGGCTTTTCCTAGATGGCTTTTATGATATTGAGGAATATTCCCTCTATCTCTATATTTTGAAGAGTTTTAATCAAGAAAGGATGCTGTATTTTGTCAAATGCTTTTTCTGCATCAATTTATAGGATCATACAATTCTTGTCTTTTCTTTTATTAATATGTTCTATCTAACTGATTGATTTGTGAATGTTTAACCACCCTTGAATTCCAGGAATAAATCCTACCTTGTCCTGATGGTTAATCCTTTTCATGTACTGTTGGATCCTATTGGCTAGGATCTTGTTTAGTATCTTGGCATCCATATTGATAAGGGATATTTGCCTGTAATTCTCCTTTTTGATTGGGTCTTTGCTTGGTTTAGGTTTCAAGACAAGGTAGGCCTCATAGAATGAGTTTGGAAGTTTTCCTTCTGTTTCTATTTTTGAAACAGCTTCAGAAGAATAGGTACTATTTCTTCTTTAAATATTTTATTTATTTATTTGACAGAGATCACAAGCAGACAGAGAGGCAGGCAGAGAGGCAGGCAGAGAGAGAGAGAGGAAGGGAAGCAGGCTCCCTGCCAAGCAGAGAGCCCGATGCGGGGCTCGATCCCAGGACCCCGGGATCATGACCTGAGCCAAAGGCAGCGGCTTTAACCCACTGAGCCACCCAGGCGCCTCCACTATTTCTTCTTTAAATGTTTGGTAGAATTTCCCTGAGAATCCACCTGGCCCTGGTCTTTTATTTTTTGGGAGGTTTTTCATTACTGCTTCAATTTCGTTACTGTTTATTAGTTTATCCAGATTGTCAAGTTCTTCCTGTTTCAGTCTTGGTAGTTTATAATTTTCCAGAAAGGCAACTGTTTCTTCCAGATTGTTTAATTTATTGGCATATAGTGGCTGAAAATAATTCCTAATAATTGGTTCTATTTCCTTGGTATTAGTTGTGATCTCGCCCCTTTCATTCATGATTTTAATAATTTGGGTCTTCTCTCTCTCTCTCTCTCTCTCTCTGAATAAGTTTGGCCATGGGTTTGTTGATTTTATTCATTCTTTCAAAGAACTAACTTCTAGTTTTTTTTTTTTTAATCTGTTCTACTGTTTTTCTTCTATTTCATTGCTCTCTACTCTAATCTTTATTATTTCTCTTCTGCTTGGTTTAGGTTTTATTTGGTATTCTTTTTCCAGTTCCTTTAGGTGTAAGGCTAGCTTGTGCATTCAGGATTTTTCTACTTTTTTGAGAGAGGCTTGGATGGCTATGTATTTCCCCCTTAGGACCACCTTTGCATATCCCATGCAGTATCCCACCTTTGCAGGGATCCCACAGTATCCCTGATTTGTTTTCATTTTTATTGATTTCCATGAATGGTCTAAGTTCTTCTTTAGTTTCCTGGGTGGCCTCTTCATTCTTTAGTGGGATACTCTTTTTTATCCAAGTGTTTGAATTTTTTCCAAATATTTTCTTGTGATTGAGTTTCAGTTTCAAAGCACTGTGGTCTGAAAATCTGCAGGGAATCATTTCAATCTTTTGGTATCAATTGAGACTTGATTTGTGGCTCAGTATGTGGTCTATTGTGGAGAAAGTTCCATGTGCATTTGAGAAGAATAAGTATTCTGTTGTTTTAGGTGGAATGGTATGTATGTATCTCTGAAGTTCATCTGGCTCAATGTGCTGTTCAAAGCTCTTGCTTCTTTGTTGATCTTCTGCCTGGATGATCGGTGAGAGTGGAGTGTTGAGGTCTCCTGCTATTAAAGTGTTATTATCAGTATGAGTCTTTATTTTGGTTAACAGTTGGCTTATGTAGTTGGATGCTCTTGGAGGCATAGATATTTACAATTATTAGGTCTTCTTATTGGATAGACACTTTAAGAATGATATAGTGTCCCTACGTATCTCGACTACAGTCTTTAGCTTAAAATCTAATGTGTCTGATATGAGAATTTCTACCCCAGCTTTCTTTTGAGGTCCATTGGCATAAAAAATTGTTCACCATTCCCTCACTTTCAGTCTGGATATGTCTTTAGGTTCAAAATGAGTCTCTTATAGATAGCATATGGATGGGTTCTGTCTTTTTATCCAGCCTACAACCCTGTGCTGCCTCATGGACATATTTAGGCTGTTCACGTTGAGAGTGACTATTGAAAGATACGATTTTAGCGCCATCTTGTTTCCTGTGAAATCCTCATTTCTATAGATTGTGTCTATAAATTTCTGATCTATACTACTCTTGGGGTCTTTCTTCTTTTATAGAACCATGATGCATATTTCTTGCAGGACCAGCTTGGTGGTCACATATTCTTGTAGTTTCTATTGATCCTGGAAAATCCTTGCCACTCCATCCATTCTAAATGACAGCCTTGCTGGATAAAGTATCCTTGGCAGCATGTTCTTCTAATTTAGTACCCTGAATATGTCTTGACAGCCCTTTCTGGCTTGCCAAGTCTCTGTGGATAGGTCTGATGTTATTCTGATGTTCCTCCTGCTGTACATAAGCAATTTCTTCCCCCTAGCTACTTTCAGGTTGCTTCCTTATTTCTAAGATTTGTGAGTTTTACTATTATATGTTGAAGCATTGATCTGTTCTCATCCATCTTGGGAGGGGTCTTCTTTGCCTTTTGGGCATGAATTCTTATTTCTTTCTCCAGATTAGAGAAGTTCTTAACTACAATTTACTCAAATATATCTTTTAGTCCTTTCTCTCTCCACCCCCACAGGGATCCCAATAGTTTTGACATTTGAATGTTTCATGGTGTCATTAATCTCTTTCAGTTTGATCTTGGGCTTTCAGGAGTTTATCCCAGGCCTTCCTGGCTTCCTTCTTTTCTATCATCTTATCTTCTAGCTCACTAATTCATTCTTCATCCTCATTTACCTGGTGTCAGAGTTTCCAGTTTAGACTCCATCTCATTTTATAACATTTTAAAGTTTGGCCTGATTATATCTCATTTCTGCCCTTAGAGATTCTATATTGTCACCAATATTTTTCTCAAGCCTTGATATCAACTTCATAATTGCTACTCTGAAATCTATCTGTGACATCTTGCTTATATCTATATCCATTAGGTCTGTGGCAGAGGCCACAGTCTCTGATTCTTTCCTTTGTTGGGGGTTCTTCCTTTTCCTCATTCTTTTGAGGGGTGATTGACAGAATGTACAGAGTCCAAAGTATTAACTGTGACCCAAGCAAGATTTGTCTGTTTTATAGGGACCCTAGAGTTGTTGTCCTCTTGTTCTTCCAGCCTGTCTTCTGCGGTAGGGGCCCGCCATGCTGTTACTCAGCCAACTCTGCTTGAGCAGAGTTGCCCTCCTCCCTTGCAGGGGTCTTTGGGGGGCAGTGAAAACAAGTTTTTTGAGCTTTTGTTCTTTGGCGGCTTTCTGCATCTCTTCCATATCTTCTGACAGTCAGAACAGAAATGACCACACCCAAACCTTTATCCCAGAGCAGAGAAATCATAGTTTGCTCTTCAGTGAGCTCTTCGGGACACTCAGTCTCCATTTCTGTCTGCACTGCTAAAAACTGCAGCCTTCCCAGTGGTGTGCCCCACTGCGACTCTCCCTGAGGTGGATCCCAGGGCTGGGCGTTTCTCTGCTCTTTGTGCTTCTGAAACCACTATCTGCCCTTGGTTCATGCATCCACACCTGCGGTTCTTGGATCCTGTCTAGGGGCTGCACTAAAGTCATTTTCCTGCTGCTACCAGTCTGCGAGTTTCTTCCAGGTCCCCAGCATGGGACATTTTTGTGCTCCAGTGTTGTATCTCCTTCCTAGTGCCAGTTCATGGTTGCTCCCTCCTCCTTCTGTTTATTTTCTGATATCTGCCTGCAGAATCATGGCTCAACCCTTCCTACCTCGGGACTGCCAGAGCTTTTCTGCTTGTAGAGATCCAGATATATATTCTTATATCTCAGGCTAATTTTGTGGCTGTTCAGAATGATTTGGTAGATATTCAGCTAAATTCAGGGGACCAGTTGAAATAGGGTCCCGTACTCCTCCGCTATCTTGCCTCGGGGCTTTCTAACAGTTCTAATACACATTTTTTTTTATTTTTTTTTTTTAGATTTTATTTATTTGTCAGAGAGAGCATATGAGCACAGGCAGACAGAGTGGCAGGCAGAGGCAGAGGGAGAAGCAGGCCCCCTGCCGAGCAAGGAGCCCGATGTGGGACTCGATCCCAGGACGCCGGGATCATGACCTGAGCCGAAGGCAGCCGCTTAACCAACTGAGCCACCCAGGTGTCCCCACATTTTTTATTTTTATAAACTTCTTGATAATTTGCAATTTTTACTTACTCTTTGAATAGATTTTTAAAAGACATTTGGTTTGGGGGTGTCTGGGTGGCTCAGTTGATTAAGCAACTGCCTTCAGCTCAGGACATGATCCTGGAGTCCCAGGATCAAGTCCCACATTGGGCTCCTTGCTCAGGGAGGAGTCTGCTTATCCCTTTGACCTCTCCCCTCTCATGCTCTCTCTCTCTCTCTCCCTCTTGCATTCTCTCTCTTGCTCAAATAAATAAATAAAATCTTTAAAAAAAATAAAAGACATTTGGTTTTGATTTTTGGATAGAGGGATTTTAGTTGCTCTCATTGTTTCCAAGTTCTAGTTTTATTGAAATAATAGTTATACTTTATGATATTGAAATTTTCTTTTGATATAAAGTATTTGCACTTTGTGAGTGTTCCAGTGTTACTCAAAAGAAGGTTTATTCCTTTTTTTGGAGTATGAGTTTGAAAAGGTATATATTACATTCACTTTATAAATTATGCTGGTTACATTTTTTAGAGGAAGAGTTGGTGAACTTTTTCTGTAAAGGGCCAGAAAGTAAATATTTTAGGTTTTGTGGGCTATATATTCCCTTTTGTGCTACAGAAAAAAAGACAGTCATAGACAATATATAAATAAATGAATTCCAATTAAACTTTACAAAACTGGTAACTGGTTGGAGTTTTGTTAGTGTTTGCTGACCCCCAATTCTAGAGTCTTAGTTGTTGTTTACTGGATCTGGTAAACAATCAGAAAGATATATTAAGCTCTCCTATGTCTCATGTGTTCACATTTTTCCTCACGTGTCTTGCAGGTTTTTGTTTCTTGATGATAACACATTTAGTGCACATATATTCGATACTTTATATTTCCTTTTTAAACTGTTTTCTTTAGCAATATTATAGTGCAGTATTCAAGTTGAGTGCCTGCCTTTGGCTCAGGTCATGATCTCCAAGTTCTGGGATCAAGCCCTGCATTGGGCTCCCAAATTACTATTAAACATTATACTTAATTTATACTATTAAACATTATACATTATTATTTTTGACCTTAATTCAGCCTTGAGCAGTAAGTAAATGAACCCTGAATTATTTACGTCTTATTATCTAAATAATTTATTATTTTTTGCTTCAAACCCTCCAAATTATTTCTTAGGTATATCACTTGGATAAAATCTCACCACTTTCTATTAGTTTTCTAATTTTCTATTTTTTTCTTTATTAATTTTATTTTTAAGTCTTTATTTCAGTCACCCTGTGCTCATCACAACAAATGCACTCTTTAATCCCCATCACCGGTTTAACCCATACCGCCACCCACCTTTCCTCTGGAACCCATCAGTTTGTTCTCTTTAAGAGTCTGCTTCTTGGCTTATCTCTCTCCCCCCTCTCTTTATTTTCCCCCTCACTCATTTCTTTCGTTTCTTAAATTACACCTACGAGTGAAAGCATATGATATTTGTCTTTCTCTGACAAACTTATTTCACTTAGCATTATACTGTCCAGCTCCATCCATGTCATTGCAAATGGCAGAATTTCATTATGATAGAAAGCCAAACAATGGCTGCTGAGTGGTGGTGGTGGAAGGATGGGAATGACTGCAAAGGGCTATAGGGGTACTTTTGGAGATGATGGAAATATTCTATGTTATGATTGTAGTGTTAGAAATCAAGTGCATACATTTCTTAAAACTTAGAGAATTGAAATATAAAAAATTGCTGAGTTTCATTTTCTGTTAAATATACCTCTACAAATGTGATTAATATTAAAAAAGAACAAACAGATTACATTCTTGATGGAGTACATGGTAAGGTATGCTCACACTAGGACAAGTGACTGTAGTTCTCCAGCATCACATCTCTGTACAGCATCCTTGAGAAGGGTCCAGGGGCTCATGTCTTTGTATAACACTGCTACCTGTAATAGCACATTTCTTTTTTTCTTTTTTAAAAAATATTTTATTTATTTATTTGAGAGAGAGAGTGAGAGAGAGAGATCGATCATAAGCAGGGGGAGGAGCAGAGGGAGAAGCAAGCCTCCTGATGAGCAGGGAACCTGATGTGGGACTCCATCCCAACACTCTGGGATCATGACCTGAGCTAAAGGCAGACACTTAACTGACTGAACCACCCAGGTGCCCTAATAGCATATTTCTGATCAGTTTGAAGAGTTCAGAAACAGGAGACCTAGAAAGTATCTTTGGGAACTACTTCCTCTGTTTACCATTGAGAGCTCAGACAAAATGTTACAAAAGATGATTGTTAAAAAGGAACTTTTTGTCTCATACTTTGGGGTTACTCACACAAATAGTACAGATATTATTCTTATGCCCTAATTAAGTTGTATTTATTTATATTATATACATATAATGGCAGTTAATAATATACTGATTTGGTACATAGAATAATGGTGCCCTAAAGATTTTAGTGGCCTAAACTTCCATAACAAAAGGGACTTTACAGATATGATTAAGTTGTGTACTTTGAAGTGAGGATATTATCCTGAATTATCTGGGTATGCCCATCCTAATCACATACATCCTTAAAAGTGGAGAACATTTCCCAACTTTGGTCAGAGCTTGGTCTGACAACAAAAGATGACTCAGGGAATATGACATTGCTAACTCTGAAGATAGAGGAAGGTGGACATCAGCCAAGTAATAGGGAGCGGCCTATAGAAACAATGAAAATGCAAAGAAACAAATTCTCCTCTACAGACTCCGGAAAGAAATGCAGACCTGCCAACATCCTGGTTTTAGCCAGCAGAGTCTTGTATGAGACTTCTGACCCTCAGACCTCTAAGATAATAAATTTATGTTGTTTTAAGCTACTAGGTTTGTGGTTCTGTCACAACAGAAGACTAATACACTAGTCAAGCTTAGTGCTTTATTTTTTTCAAGATAAAATTATAAATAGATTTCCTCATTTACTCCATTCAGATTCTCTGCTGGGATAATGGGAAATCAACAAGGCGACATATGTAAGCCTGGCAGTATACTTATGACCAGATTTGTCTTTCAGAAACAATGCTGTAGAAGAAGAGTGAAGAAACAAAAGAAGCCAACTTAAGGGAATACTAGCTATCTTAAGGCAAAGCAATGGGGATGAAGCACATGAAATCAAATCTGTAAGAGAGAGAAACAAATCTGGTCATTAATTTCGTGGGTGGCTACAGAGAGAAAATGCATGAGCAGTTGGGTGAATGCTGATTACATAAACTAAGACTGGAAGAACAGGAGAATGGAGTTAGGCAGAAGGTCATAGTGAAGCAATCATGCTAAAAATGTGCTCAAAATTTCTGTGGACAAAAGGTTGGAATTATCCACTCCATAGTTGTTTATATAATTTTGGAGCTCACAGGGATGTCTAAGATGAAGACAAAAATTTGAGAGACATTATCCATTAAAATGTGGTAACTAATTTCAGGGGCGGCTGGGTGGCTCAGTGGTTTAAAATGTGGTAACTGATGCCACTCTGTAAGTTTACCAGCCCAAAGGAACTGGTACTGATTAATGCAATGGCAAGTGCAGGAGGATTAATGTGCAGAAACAGCCCTCAACTAAGGACAAAAACTAAGGGTTCTCAGGAGGAACCCTCTGAGACGCAACTCCTTACATCCTTGGAGTATTCCACAGAGACTGAGCCTACAACCCACTGTGATCACTGTTATCACTCTTGACTGTTTCCCTCTTTCCTGTTTTATTTTTTAAGATTTTATTTATTTATTTGACAGAGAGAGAGATCACAGGTAGGCAGAGAGGCAGGCAGAGAGAGAGATAGAGGAGGAAGCAGTCTCCCTGCTGAGCAGAGAGCCCGACTGGGGACTCGATCCCAGGACCCTGAGGTCACAACCTAAGCTGAAGACAGAGGCTCAACCCACTGAACCACCTAGGCATCCTCCCTCTTTCTGGTTTGATATCTGGCTCCAGCAGAAGCCAGGCCTTGCAAAGGCCTTTGAAGGCCCATGTGACCCATCTCTCTAAATCTGTTTTATTACTCTTCCATTACTTATTCTGCTGTAGTCCCACTGGCCTGCCTATTGTCCTGGCACTACCCTCTCCCAGCACTAATTACTTTCTCAGGATAAGACTTTCTCTAGATACCTAAGCCCTCTCCCAGGACTAATTACTTTTTCAGGATAAGACATTCTCTAGACACCTAAGTGGTTTATCCCTTCATTTTCTTTAAGGTTTCTCTCAAATATCTTCTCATGGAAGCCTATCTCATTATTTTATTTAAAATTAGTATCTATCCTGCTAAACCTTCTCCATGAAACTTCTACAGCTTTATTTTTTTTCATAGCAATTCTTCAACTTCTGACATACTATGATGTATTTTTTAAAGTTTATTGTACATTTTTTGTCACTAGAATGTATGCTACATGAGGAAAGATTTTTTTGTCTGTTGTGTTCAAAACTATCTTACCAGTGACTAAAACAGTGCCGGGTGCACAGTAGGTGTTCAATAGATGAATGATGAATGAGCAAATACTTTGCATGCAAAATGTTATAATCTTTATGTAAGACAATAGTGCATTATTTATCAAAATTAAAAATGAATTTATGTCTGACCAGATAACCCCATTTTTAGCATTTAACCTATATTTCCCCTGCCCCTAATCTTGGACATACATATATGGAATTATTTATATATAAAGTCATTCACTGTAAATAATTTAAGTGTCTTTCTTAAGCAATACATTTAAAAAAGAAACAACCAATGGTATTTTCATAAAATGGAAAACAATGCAGCTACAGAAAGGAAATAAGGAATTTCACTAAGCACTGATAAGAAAAGTGTCTAGAATACATTATGTAAAAAAACCAAAAACTAAGGGATGGAACAGGGTATATAGTATACAAATTGTTGGCTAAGAATTAGGGTAAATGTAACCATATTTGCTTGCCTTTTCATAATCAAATAATAATATACAAAAAACTTACAACAAAAGTTTCTTACAGGAGGCAGAGGTTACTAGGATAGATGAAGACAGGGATGGCTATTGCAGTAGAGGATTCACCTTGTCCAGAGTAAGGTTTGGTTCTTGTCCAGCTCCTGGGAGGAACTCTCTAAGGCCCTAGGATGTCCTGCTTGTAAGAGTATCTTTGCCTGGGGGACCTGGGTGTATGCCATATAGTCTATGCTAACAGTGTGATCTATGATGTGGACCTTGGGCCATGAGGTATTAGTTTGATCTCTGGAGATAAAGGTCAGCCATGTGGGAATTAGCCATGCTTATATGACTAATTGCCAATTAAATCTCTAGACATCAAGGCTTAGGTAGGCTTCCTGGCTAACAATATTCCATGTGTGTTACCACACATTGTTGCTGGAAGTATGAGGTATCCACATGACCACTAGGAGAGGATAACTAAAAGCTCACATCTGGTCTCTCCTAGATTCTGCACTATGTGCATCTTTTCTTTGCTGATTTTATTCTATATCTTTTTTGTGTAATAAACCATACCCTTCAGTATAATGACTTTGCTGAGTTGTGTAAGTCCTACCAAATGACTGAACTTGCAGGTGGTCTTGTGAACCTCTCAAACTGCAATACCTTTTTAGATTTTATAATCTTATGACTAGATGACTTATGCAAAACAGAACCAAAACACTGACAGCTGGGGGCACAGAGTTGCAGAGCACTAAAATGGTGAACGTGTCTCCCCTCTACTCTCAGCAGTTAGAGAATGCTGCCAGCAGGAAATTCCAAGACCACACACAAATACACATGTTCTAGATTTCAGATTAGGCCAACTAGTACATATTTTGCTTTTTTTTTTTTTTTAATTCTGTCTCTGTATGAAAATGAAATTTCAAGAATAATGCAAATAGGAATTGCTGATATAACAGATAAAATAACTTTAAAATCATGAAGATACTACAGACTAGGTTAAGAAAATACATTAAAACATATACAACCATAATTTTTATGAAACTATAATGACATATTAAAAAGTAGAAATGAAGGATAAACCCATGATCACTTAGTAAAGTGGTTCAACAATCAAAATCTTCACTTTTGTGTGATTTTATAGCCCCCCACAGACCCTCATTATAAGCTTCAGAAGATCTACAAATAACAAGTAATTTTCTCATAAATTATTAGAAAAAACAAAGTAGGGAAACAAAGATTAGGAAAGTATCCCAATTCCTGTTATGAGCCTAAAAAACATGAAACCATAACTGGGGAAGCATGTTAGAAAATTATAGGCTGAACTAACTTGTATAGTATAGAAATAAAAATTCTAAAAATAACACTGGAGAAAAGGTCCCAAAATATTTATATATTTATAATATAAAGCAACTCACCACACTCAATAGTTAGTGGGGTCTATGTAATAATTCAAGAATACATTTGTTAGAAATTCCATCATATTATTCACAATATTTGTAAAGTAAATAAATTATAACTTTCCTTTAATAGATACAGAAGTACTCAGTATAACCCATTGTACATTTATGACTTAGTTGAAATTTAAGCAAATTACAGGTAACCTAACTTATTCTGGCAAAAGTTACCTACCAAGAGCCAACAGCAAGCACAAGAGTTAACGGAGAAATTGTGTGTGATTTTCCTCAAGATTAACTTAATCTATTTCTATTCTTACTTTTCCACTTAATACAAGGATCCTTCTAAGCCTCATAAGTCCATTATAACACAAAGTGAGGAATGAACATAGGGTTCACCTGAAATGTGGTTTTTTTTTTGAGTCTCAGGGGAATGTAGAGAACTCTGAGGGTCCAGCCGAGGGGACAGAAAGAGAAGGGGGATCTGGCCTGCCTTACAACTCCTACATTCATCTTCCCAAATAACACACCCCAGTTAGGGGGCAGGCCCCCTATAGGAAAATGCCCCTTGTAATATGAAAAAGCGTGGAAAGGGACATCTAAAGATGGTACCACTTGTCCATGTGTGGATATGAAGTGATCATGGGAACTTAAACCTGTAGTTTTCCATTGGTTGAGTGAACATTTTTTTTCTATTGAACTTAACAATAATTTATGTGTTCTTTATTGCACCTTTATTGTACCTTTATTGCAGTAGATAAAGAAAAGTATTCAATATAACTCAATGCATATCCATGACTAAAATCAAATCTATACAAATAACAACCAGTGGGAAGCTACTTACTTTTTCATTAAAATTGATATGGGGTGCTTTAAGGCAAGGGTTTTTTGTTTGTTTGTTTTTGTTTTAAACTTTTAACTGAGTTGAAGTTTCTCAAAAGGCTCTTGTGATAAGACACTTTTGGTGACTGACCTGAGAAAGAGAACTGTTTTACCTTCTGGCTTTGTCACAAACTGGGTGTCCCTGGACAATTCACTGATGTTTTGAGGCCCAATTTCTTTAAAGGTTTCAAAGGAGACAGGGATGATCATGGAAACCCTTCATGAACATTGCCATTCTGGGATTCTGTGAGGTCAGGATAAAGTCACTAGTATACATACATGTGTGAGAGCAGCACAGCATTTATAAAGAGTGGAGAAAGAAGGGACTAGGGGCCTTTCAGGGACAGTGGAAACAGAATTTCCTTCCTCTGCCTCATTATTCCTTACACTAAGACTCCACCTTCACAAGCTCTCCGGTGAAGTGGCCATTCCTAAGCAGTTTCCCCCTGAGCCACCCCAGCTCACCTCGATCTTCTTAAGGGTGGTTCAACACCTCCCCCCCTACACTGTCACACAGTGTGGTAGCTTTTGGAAGTGGCATTATCACCAAGACTGGTTCATTTTGGGTATGAGGATCAAGGTCTCCTTCTGGCCATGAAAATCTAGCATCTGCTCCCTTCTGGGCTCTTCTGCCTCTGCTCTGAAGCTCTGGAGAGAGATCTAAGGTCAAAAGGGTGCTATCTTCCTGGTAAGATTTTTGTTATCAGAGGTCCCCTGCTTCCTACAAGAGTGGCTTTGTCCCAAGAGAGCTGGACCTGGGCCTAGGCATCAAATTAATTTTAAGATCACAAGCCTGACTCTTGGAATATCAGATTTAAAACATAAACCTCCTGTAGAGCAGAAGGAACCAGGATCCTTAATATGACTCAAGAGATCTGAAGAGACATTAGAAATTTCAAAATACATTTGTCACATGGTGAGATTCCAGCCATATTTGCTTAGGATTTTACCCCTGGGGATTTAAGGACAGTTGAGTTTTCTAATGCTGCGTGATATTAGAAAGAGTACAAAATTAGGTGTAAAACACATTACTCTTTGAATGTAAGCTTCATCACTGGCTAGCCTGTGACCCGAGCATATCATTTCACCAATTTGAGTCTCAGTTTTTTAAAATAACTCACTATTTTTAAAAAATGCAGATAATTACACCTATCATGGGGTAGTTGTGAGATTTAATAACTACTCATAAAAGCAACAGCGGTTATCACTCTTCTTAGTGAAGATACTTGGTTTCATTCTGTACAGTTGACATTTTTCAAATTGCCAAGAGACAGTCATTATAAATGTCCTAATTTTCAGATAATAAACCAGACTTACCCAGGTTCCTCCTGTTGTTTTGGATTTGTCACCTGCTTTACAGGTAACAGAGGTGGAATTCAGGCACATGGTCCCTACACTCCCTGGCTCTCATGAGCACCTGCTCCTGAGGAAGACTCTCCCCCACCGGCACTCCCAGAGCTGGGGTCACTTCCCTGCCTTTGACCTGAAAAAGGTTCTACAGGTTAGCTGAGGGGTAACTGGGACTCCCAAGGACCATACCAGGTGGTCCCCTCTGGCCTCAGGGAGCTTGTGCTCCTCTGCCTTCTCAGCTGAGATGCCGGCCCTCCACAGATGCCAAGACACCAAAGCTCAGAGATACCCAGCCAACAAATCCCCCAGTCTCCGAAGGAAGGAGGTGGAACCAGGGGATGCACGTGTGCAAAAGAAGCCAAAGAGAATGGCCCCAGAATTCTGTGAGTGAATCAGTGCCATTCAGAACTACAGTCCTTATAAACTTTGTCCCTTGAACTTGAAGTGATTTCTATGGCTTTTCTGCATTTTAAAAAGGTTTGGTAGATGTCAGTGAAACTTGAATATGGTCTGGAAATTAGAAATACTAAGAAAAATTACAGTTACTTTTGCCAAATAAAAAAAGGCGAGGATGTAAAACAATAAGGCAAAGCTGTAAAACAAAGCGTTTACTTGGGGTCTTAGGAATTGCAATCTGGGAGACACCAATTCAGGTAGTAACTTAGATTGAAGAGACAGAGGGACTTAGAATTTGTAAAGGCTTAGAATTTTTAAAGGTGAAGGAGGAATTTTAGTCACATTACATAATTTTTAAAAAAATGACTGATACTAGCAGGGTTACAGGAATACTATTCCATACACAACTGGCTGATTAGTGCTAGGCAGAAAGTCCATTTCAGCCCCCTCTTGCATGCTGTGGATGTTTATCCAGGATGTTTGCAGTTTGGCAACAAGCCAAATTCATCATTCTTCTGAGTTGAGACAGGAGGCTTACATAGGTCTTATTTCCTCAGTGTTCTACTGACTCTATTTTAGGTGACTCAGTCATGCTTACTCCAGTTTATTTTTATCACTCTTGTTAATTATGAAAATAATGTTAGTGTTATGTAGGAAAATTTACTTTTTTAAAAAAAGATTTTATTTATTTATTTGACAGACGGAGATCACAAGTAGACAGAGAAGCAGGCAGAGAGGAGGAAGCAGGCTCCCTGCTGAGCAGAAGCCCCATGGGAGACTCAATCCCAGGACCCTGGGGTCATGACCTGGGCTGAAGGCAGAGGCTTTAACCCACTGAGCCACCCAGGCACCCCATATTTACTTATTTTTAAGAGTGAAACTATATATCTGTAATTTTACAAATTCTCAGCCAATTTGGCACATAAAATAGAACAGGATTTTAAAATTTTGTAAGATGAAAAATAAATAAAATTTCATAAAATGAGACAATAAATACAGGTGCTTATTTCAGTATGTTCTAAGTATTTGAAATAAAACTCAAAATATGAATTTGCTCTGCTAGTATGCCTTTCAAAATCAAAACCATCAAAAGAAGTGAAGGTACACATTTCTTGGGAATAAAGCTATGAAATGTAAACTAAAGGGTAGAACATGGAGCAGGGCATTATGATAAAATAATAGCATCTGTGACCAACATCTTTGCCTTAGGAAAGAAAAGAAAAAAAAGCAAGATCTTTCTGGAAATACAGAAATAACATGCAAAAATACAAGCAATGAAAATAAGAAAATGGTTCTCGCACAGTCATGCATCTTCCAGAGATGGGCATATTAGAGAAAAAAAATCTTTCTACTAATTACATGTATTGGGAGTATCTTTGCTCAGTATTATTTTTCATTAATCATTTCTTCTATGACGATGACAGATTTTTAAAAAATGGATCCTATTCGAATTGGAGGAAGAAATTAATAGCCATGAAGAAGTTAGTGCAATCTTTGTGAAACAAGTGTAAAGCATTAATACTAAGCAGCTTTTCTAGAAAACGTTCATCCCCACTGCACTTGGGACCCCGCCTCAAGCTTCGCTCAGCCCGCAAGAGTCTGGCAGGGATCAGCCTTCACCGCCTCTCTCACCTTCCAGA
>RCUC01147755.1:0-17858 GCA_003697995.1 Taxidea taxus jeffersonii | reverse complement strand
AAAAAAAGGTAGTCTCTGTGAGAACAGAAATCTTTTTGTATTTGTCACTCTTAACCAGACCATGTCTGAATATGGTGGATACAGAGTAATTTTTTTTTTTTAAGATTTATTTTAGAGATCATGTGTAAGTGCGGGGAGGGGCAGAGGTTAGAGGGGGAGTCCTCAAGCAGACTCCCCACAGAGCACGGAGCCCGATGCAAGACTGGATCCCAGGACTCTGAGATCATGACCTGAACTAAAACCAAGAGTCAGATGCTTAACCGACTGAGCCACCCAGGTGCCCCTCAGCAATTAATTCTTCATCAGGTGGAAGCACATAAATTGTAACTTTCAGTTTGGGGGCCACCCCAGCCAGGACTCCCCAGAGATGAGAGCCCAGGGCAGAGGTTAACCGCCAGTGCCGTGGGAAGTGCAACGCCAGGGCAGAGAGGATAGGGAAAGAGGCAGAGAAGGAAGGGAAGCAAGGCAAATTCACGTACTGCCATGCGGGCCATGGCTTCCTGTGAGCCACCAGGAGACCCTGCAGCTGCTCAGCAGGAGGGTGACCACATGGGCGGTCTCTGCACAGGTTGAAGAGGGAAATCCTGCCTCAGAGCAGCCCTCCAAGAGAAAGAAGAAAAGACATTTCCTGGGTTGGTCCTGTCTCTTGTTGCCCCATGTGGGGAGTCAGTCCTCTCCCATTTCCCTGTCATCTGACGCCTTTCGAAGCCACGTGGAAGCCATACACCACACTGAGGCACTCCGAAAGATGGCCACACCCTAATCGCCAGGACCTGCGTCACCTTGTATGGCAAAAGAAACTCTGCAGATGTGATTACACAGAGGATTTTGAGATTATCCCCGTGGGTCCAGTGTAATCGTAAGTCCTTTTAAGATGGAGGCATGGATCGGAGTCAGTGTAGAAGACATGATGGAAGTCAGAGGTTGCAGTGGTGTTGAGAAGGGGCCATCGGCCAAGGCATGCAGGCCACCTCCAGAAGCCAGGAGACGCATGGACTGGATTCTCCCTTGGAACCTTCCGGAGGACCAGCCCTGCGGACGCCTTCGTCTTAGCCCTGTGAGTCTCACTTCAGACTGCTGACGTCCTGAACTGTAAGAAAATAAACTTACGTTGTGGTAAACTACTGAGTTAGTGGTAACTTGTTATAGCAGCAACAGGAAACGGATACACGCAAAAATAGAGAAGCGGAGCATTTCCTCGAACTCTGTAGCGGGGAGAGAGCCCCCCTTCCAGATGAGCAAGGCCAGAGAACCTGAGGTACATAAGATGTACCCAATACAAGGACCTATATGACTACTTATAATAAGAAGCTAAGGACAGAGAAAATGTGTTGATTGTATTAACATTGTCTTTTATTATACTTCAATCCCAGCTCTGAAAAATATCCCTGGGCCTCACAGATGACTTTTTTTTAAAGATTTTATTTATTTATTTCGGGACACCTGGGTGGCTCAGTTGGTTAAGCGGCTGCCTTCGGCTCAGGTCATGATCCCAGCGTCCTGGGATCGAGTCCCGCATCGGGCTCCTTGCTCGGCAGGGAGCCTGCTTCCTCCTCTCTCTCTGCCTGCCACTCTGTCTGCCTGTGCCCTCTCTCTTTCTCTAATAAATAAATAAAATCTTTTAAAAAAAAAGATTTTATTCATTTATTTGAGAGAGACAGAGAGCACACAAATGGTGAGGAGGGGCAGAGGGAGAGGGAGAAGCAGGCTCCCTGCTGAGCAGGGAGCCCAATGCAGGGCTCGATCCCAGGACCCGCAGATCATGACCTGAGCCAAAGGCAGATGCTTTACCAACTGAGCCACCCAGGCATCCCCATGGATGACTTTTATATATGCCACATAACCTATATTCTAAATAAGACCATCACACAGCTTCAAATCTGGTAAAAATCCATTCATACAAAAGTTATTTTATATAAATTTGATGTAGAAGGGATAGAGAGCACAGCATGTATTAGGGTAGAAGCTGCTTTAGCAAACAGCTACATTTCAAATTACCTACCATTATTTTATTTTATTTTTTTAGAGAGAGAACGCGCATGAGTGGTGGGGAGGGGCAGAGGGAGAGCGAGCCTCTCAAGCAGGTTCCATGCTCAACGCAGAGCCCAGCACAGGGCTCAGGCTTACGACCTTGAGATCATGACTGGAGACGAAATCTAGAGTCAGACACTTAACTCGCTGAACCTCAACTGCTCCTCAATTACCTACCATTATCAAAGATGACTTCTTGCTTCCTGGTGGGTGTAATGTTAGAAGGGTATTGGATTCGCTCCTGTGGGTATTCAGGAGCCCAGCTGACAGGGGCTCTGCCTTCTTCAACATTTATCTTCCAAGGTTGCCGTAAGCCCACACAAGCCCAGACAGGGAGCAGCTGACCGGATAAGAATGTACACCTTTTAATCTCCTCAGCCTGGAAGTGATGTCCCATGGCGTCACTTCTATGGGGGGGATGCTGGGAAATGCAGCTCCAGGCTGGGCACCTACCTTTGCAGTTACACTCTGTACTACGGAAGGGGAGAATGAAACTCTAGTGGAGTACTGGCTGTCCCTTGTCACAGTCTGTCCCTTGGGCCAAGAAGTATTCATGTGGACTCTTTCCCCCTATTATGGAAGACTCTTCTCCCAGTCAAAAAAGAACATTCAAGGGAATTAACTCAAAACCGTGTTAGTGCACCCCTGGGGGCAAACCAGATGAGTAGCCAACAAGAGACGGCGCAATCTGTACAACTGAAAGAGGTCAAGGATTGATGACCAGGAGGCTGAGGGCTCATCACCCCAAGTCCCTGCCTGGAGTCCAAGTCCACTGGTTGAAGGCAAGACCGTGTCTCCAGCCCCCTGCAATGCCACACAAGTATACGTGGCCCTGATCTCCCAGTCCTTCACCGAAGGGTAACTGAACTCAGGAAGACCCAAGCATTTTGGTGACTGTTGAACAGCGTCTTAGTAGACCTCAACACCTAGGGGCGCTAATCATCATCAGGGCCCTCTTTTAGGGTCCAGGGATATTGGGGCTAGGTCATAAATGGATACCTGGTCCAGATCAACTCACAATGGGTCCACTAGGTCTGTAGCCCCATCTGGAGGTCATTTTCCTAGACCACAAACGTATACTGGAACTAGACACGCTGGGTAGTTGAACAACCTCACCTTGGTTCCTTGGCTTAGAGGAAGAATACCGTAGTGTAGACATCGAGGAGAATGCTCTGAAATGAATCTCCTCAATAAAAAAGATAGTGAATCAAAACTGATATGACATCCCGGGAGGAATGGCAAGAATTAGTGTTGGCCAGGTCAACCAAGTAGTAGTCCCAATTGCAGCTGGCATGCCAAATCCAATCTTGTTACTGGTTCGGAAGAGCTTGGTCTTAGCGCATGCTCTATACCACTTCATATTCATTCTTCCTCGGAATCCTATTTTTTCCCATTAATTTCAAGTAAACGTAAATCAGAATGCTTAATTTTGTCTGAAGATATACGAGATATGTAGGGTGAGATTTATTTCTGCAAAGAGAGTTACGTAATTAAAGCTTAATAAATATTACCTATAACAATAGGGCTGTCTGGGTGGCTCAGTTGGTTAAGTGTCTGACTCTTGATTTCAGCTCAAGTCATGATCTCAGGGTCCTGAGATCGAGCCCCATGTTGGGCTCCCCACTCTGCTGGGAGTCTGTTTCTTGTCCCCTCCTCTCCCTCTGTCCCTCCTCCTGCTCCTGTTCGCACACATGCATGCTCTCTCTCTCTCTCTTAAATAAATATTACATAAATATTACCTATAATGATAAATTATTCATTTAATACTTATTTGGAAAACTCAGCAACTCGGAACACGGCCAAGGATCTGTAAAGAAGCAATACGTGGCTTCGTGTGAGTAAGTGGCAATGGCTAAGTCCATGTGAGCTTTGCCGACTCTGCTTCTGCTTGAAGAGGCTCTGAGGAGCTTCCCTTCCCTTTCACCACCACGACAGGTGCCTTCCTCTCTCCCACCCCCCAGCCTGTGCTCTCTGCAGCTCACGATCTGTCATCTGCAAACTGCCCATAATCACCGGCTCTTCTTTACGTTCCACCGTCCAGCTCTAACTCAGACCTGGAGTGTCCCCTGCAACCCTCTCAAGTGAGGACGGTTTGGTCTCCAGCCCTGTACCACTGGACCTGCTACGTAGTAACCGCGCCCTTGGTTCTGGTCCGGAAGTCGTCTCGAAAGACCATTTCTCTTCCTTCCTTGATGACATCCTCAGGATCTTTAGGGCAATGCTCTCGGACCACACCGTCCACACTCCCTCCTCCTCCAAGAATCCCACTGATTTTCTCGGCACCATTATTCTGCGGACTTCCTCCACATAAACAATCTACCCAGGGCCCCAGCTTCTTGCTTCTTTGACCTCATGTTCTCTTCCCCTTCTATACTCTAGCCTCCACTGACTCCTTCCCACCTCTTTTCAGCATTCTCCTGCTAGGAGCACTTCTCCAACACCTACCTCACTGGGGCCTCCCAACCATGAGGCCACCATTTCCTTCAATACCGTCACTACACTGGTGCCTTCACTCTCCTTCTCACCCAGATTAGAATCTCCTCTGGCCCATCACTCAGATCATTCAGTTACAGACACCCTCCACTTCTTCCTCATCTCTTCCTCTTCTCCATTTGTCCTGAAAAATCTCATCCACAATAAACCCAATTCTCTAAGGCTGTATTTGAGCAGCTGAATGTTGCTGGAGAAACTCCCAAACATGCTGACTCTCACTTTAAGCTTATGAGCACAGTTTTCAGAGGCCAGCCTGTCACATCCTCCCCTCCCTACTGAACTGTCTCCCATGTTCCAAGGCCACTATCCAAAATTCCTCTCTTTTTAAGCTTCATATCACTATTCTTCCCATCCCCCAACTTCTTATTTCATTGCGAAAACCCAAGGAGAAGCAGAAAACACTGCAGCTTCTACCATATCTTCCAATTTATCCCATGGATTCCTTTGGTTTTTGTGTCATTTAGATGCTGACCTTCTCTCCCCTGCTCATGGTTTTTATATCCAGTTTCCTACTTGTCTGCACATGGACCTGTATGAGGCATATAAAGTACAGTATGTTCAAGAGAGGAGTTCTCTCCCTAGAGAGAATTTTCTCTCCCAAAAGCTTCCCTATCTCTACGGGTGTTAGATGTCATCTCTAATCTTCTCTGTCCCAACAGCTTACATCTGATTGATTAGCAATTCCTGTGGGCTGGACGTCCCAGGTGTATTCCAAATCCAATCATTTCTCACCAAGTCCACCACCATCAATATCTCTGTGACAAGGGCAGGAATCCCTCATTGATCTCCTTGCTTCATGCTTGTCTCTTCACCAGTGACCAATCTTTACGAGATGAAAACCGAATAAAATTTCACACAACATCTTCATTGATTTTCTACCATCATTTAGAACAAAATCTCGGGGCACCTGGGTGGCTCAGTGGGTTAAAGCCTCTGCCTTCAGCTCAGGTCATAATCCCAGGGTCCTGGGATCGAGCCCCACATCGGGCTCTCCGCTCAGCGGGGGGCCTGCTTCCTCCTCTCTCTCTGCCTGCCTCTCTGCCTACTTGTGATCTCTGTCAAATAAATAAAATCTTAAAAAAAAAAAACAACAAAATCTCAACCATGCATGGTCTGCTGTGCACTCTGTGATGCCTCACCGCCTTCCTCTCCTCTCTCACCTGATCTCCCCTCACTCTGCTCTTCTCATTTTAGCCTTCTTGTACCTTGGGTGGGTCCAGCTAGTTCTAGCTTCATGGTCCTCATGAGCACTTGCCATCCCCTTCGTCTGGCATGCCCTTGCCTCCAGAAGTCCACTGGCTGCCTTCCTTCACTTAAGTCTGCTCAAAAGTCTCTTCTCTCACTTCCCCATCTCCTGCAAAGCACTTCCCCTTTTCATTCTCTTCCCTTTTTCTTTGCTGTGCCCTGTGTTAGATTATTATGTTAATAGTCTTCATGCTCTTGTGCTGTTGCCTCTTCTGTTGACGCTGGGCTTAGCCACGTGACTTGCTTTGGCCACTAGGGCATTCGAAAATGTGATCCAAGCAGAGGCTTGCTAAGTGTTTGCACATTAGGGGATGCCTTCATGGAACTCCAGCTGCCAAGTGAATGAGTGTGAAGCCTGCTTGCCCAAGAGGCCACATGGAGGACAACTGAGACACATCTGCTAACAGCCCTGGCCAATGGCCATCCAGCATCTTCTAATTGGTGGCAAATGCATAAGTGAAGCCAGCAACGCCATGTGGATCTGAGACGTGTGGTTCCAGCTGACCTTTCCCCAACTGCCCATCCGTGGAACATGAGCAGATCAAAGATGTTTTAGGCCACCAAGCTTGGGGATGGTTTCTTATCTACAGCAGGGAATGATACACATCCTAACCTAGAATGTTATGTATATAAGCCTATTTGCTCACTGTCTTCCAAGCCTTCCAAAATGTAAACTCTATGAGGATAGGAACATTACCTCGAGTACACTGTGGTCCTCCAGCCTAGAACAGTCTAGCCACAGAGACACACAGAAGACAGATGTTGTTGAATGAGCAGTCTCTTGAGGAGGAGCCTCATCTGGTCCTCTGGCTTCCACTAACATCTCCAAATATGGCCCATGAGAAAGATCTGTCTCCATGGGGTGCCTGGCTGGCTCCACTGGTAGATCATATGACTCTTGATCTCAGGGTTGTAAGTTCAAACCCCACATTGGGTGTAGAGATTATTAAAAATAACATCTTAAAGAGAAAAAAAGAAAGGTTGATCTCCTGTCTTCAAACTGACCACTAGACATGACCAGCGGAAATTCAGCACCTTCTAAATTGATGGAGGGTTTTTCCTCTCCACATTTGTCCCCAGCTTTTCTATTTCATATTTTAGTAATGGCACAATGGTGATGACACTTAATTTTAATGTCAACTTGGCTAGGGCATGGTGCCCATTTATTTATTTGTCAAACACCTGTCTAGATGTTGCTGTAAAGTTATTTTTTAGATGTGATTAACATTTAATCAGTAGACTGAGAAAAGCACATTACTCTCCATAATATGGGCGGGCCTCACCCAATCAGTTGAAGATCTTAACAGAAAAGACTGAAGTCCCTTGAGCAGAAAGGAATTCTGTCTCCAGACTGTCTGTAGACTCCAGACTACAACATAAATGCCTGTCAGAATTTCCAGCCTCAAGCCTACCCCGGAGGTTTGGGACTTGCCTGTGCACATAATTGCGGGAGCCAGTTCTTTAAATCCCTCCTCCCCAGCTACACAACACACATGCGCGCCTACACACACACACACACAAACACACACACACATAATTAGTTCTATTTCTCTGGAGAACCCTGATACTGGGCTTATCTTTTACAATCTGCTCTCATTTCCCAACAGCCATGTGGTCACCCAAGCCTGACGGGTACAGTGTATGGAATGCCTCCTGTGGCTACCCTATCTCTGCCCCCATGTCCCTTGTCTTGGTTTAGACTCTCAGCACCTCTCGCCCGGACTATTATAAAAGCCTGATAACCAGTCTAGTTGCTTCATCTCCTTCCCATCAGCATGTTGTTCCCCTGCCAGGGTTACCTGTCTGAGAATCTGATCATGACATCACCTCCAGAGCCTCGAATCCTACAGAAAACGGTGCAAACCCCTCAATGTGACATGGAAGCTTTTTATCAACAAGCTCAAGTTCTAGTCCCAGCTCCGTATCTCTTACTCATCTCTAAAGCCACTCAATTCCAGCTATATTTAGCACCTGTGGATCCCCAAACGTGTCATGTTCATTTCATATTTTCATGCTTTTGCGCATTTTAAGATTTCTTTTCATTTAGGAGAGAGAGAGAGAGTGTGTGTGTGTGTGTGTGTGTGTGAAGGGGCGGAGGGAGAGGGAGAGAGAGCATCTTAAGCAGGCCCCCTGCTGAGTGGAGCTTGATCTCATGGGGCTTGTAAGATCTTGTGGGGCTTGATCTCATGACCCTGAGATCACCACCTGAGCTGAAAGCAAGAATTAGACTTAACTGACTGAACCACCCAGGAGCCCCGCATTTGCACACCATATTCTATCTACTTGGAATGCCTACCAATTTGTCTTGAAAACATTCCAACCTGCTCTTCAAGTTCTAACTCAGATACACTGTTGGTTCTTAAGCTGTCCCTGGTTGCTTGGTCATAATATTTAGACAATGATAATGATTTTTTCATTAGTCTTATTGTCTTGAAATTAATGTATGTGTTTGTATTTTTCAAAGACTAGAAGATCTTTGATGGCAGGGACTGTGTGTAATAATGGGTACTATAGATAGTAATAGTAATAATAGTAATTAGAGCCCTTGTCCTGGTCTTCCGTTTAGCTCATAAAAGCCACTCAAAAAATGTTTGCTGTGTCGATTTTTTGTGTGTTAGATTTTGAGCCATTTGAAGGCAGAAACCATATTGTTGTTCATCTATTATTCATGGTGCTTCTCATAGGATCCTGTACACAGTACAAGGACCAAGCACCCAGTACTGTGTACATAGTATACAGACTTAGTACCTAGTACATAGGCTCTTGTGCAATATAAGATTGAATCAAAGAAAAGCTTCAGTTCTCTGTAAACAACAAATATTTCATTTCCTGTTGCTCACTATGTCACTCATCCCTGGATTCCCACATTTGGGTTCGTCACAATGATTTTAAGTCAAGCAAGACTTTGTGGAAAGGAGAAATCACTGAAGGTCACAGTCTTGGGGAAAAGGAGAGAAAAGAGGACTGTCCTTTTAAAAAATAACTATAACAACTTTCTCTATTCCTTGTTTTCTCACAGTCTTCTAAAGATCATTTTTCTTTTGACAATTTTCAAAGCCGCAAGTTGACAGAGCAGTGCAATGAACAGCCAGATACCCCTCACACAGATTCACCACCATCTTGCCACACCTGTTTCCCCCCCTCTATATACACACAACACTTCCTTTTGCTGAAACCAAATGGCTGCTGTCATGGCATGTCACCCCTAAACACTGCATGTGGCATCACTCAGAAGGAAGACCTTCTCTAACATCATCTTAACACCAGTGTCATAGCTAAGAAGAGCAATATTAATCCAACCAGTCATCTAGCATAGACTCTGGACTCAAATTTCCCTAATTTCCCCTCCAAATGTCTTTGATAGTGTTTTTTTTGTTTTTTGTTTTTGTTTTTTGTGGGTTTGTTTTTTTTTTTTTTAACCCAGAATCCCATCAAGTTTCACGCATTGCTTTGGCTATTATATCTCTCCTCCTCAAAGTGTTCTGTCTTCTTGATTTCAAACACTTGAAGATCCAGGTCAACTGACCTATAGAACATAGGACATGGTTTTGTTAGGATTTGATTCGGGCCAAATGTTTCCGGCAAGTTCTGTTGTGTTCCTCCCACAGCATCAAGTCAGGGGACCCATAAGGTCAGATGGTCCCACTGCTGGAGATGCCAAGTATGAGGAGATGCCGATACGGTGGTGATCTCTCCAAGGCAAAGACATACTTTATAATTAATAACTGAACTGTAGATCACGTAAGTACTTCTCCCCTAGTCTTTTATCCAGTGGGTCAGTGATGACCATTGCCTGAACCACTGATTATGTTGAGAGTTAACAAAATGGTAGTTTACTAAATCTAGAGTCTATACTTATTAACTCATCTCTTGTAAAGCAGAGCTTCCTACCCGCCCCTTTTGAGTATCATTACGGAGTCATGAATTTTTTTTTAACCAATATAATCACTTAGCAGGATTTATTTTTTTGATCCTCAAAGTTTCCCAGATTTGGTAAGTGGCATCCCAATCAAAGCAGCCTTCGGTGTCCTTTTGACATAATTTTTTAAATAGTCTTTGAACACATCTTGCTTTCTGGCACACAGTAGTTCCTAACTCAGACCTAGTACCAGCCATTCTCTAAAGAGCCTCAGCTCTTTTCTGACAGGACGTACAAAACAACACCTAGTCTGTAAGTGAGCGATGGGGTGTCATGGATTCTAGGCTCTTCCTGTGAATAGCTAGAAAATCACGTCATCAACTCATATTTATTGATAGATCCAATTCGGATCTTCCCCTTCTCTGTTCTTTGGCTTTCACTGAAAAGCCTCATTAGTTTCAAGGACGAGTAACGCAGCCTTAGGCGATCTGTATTGGAAAGAGAAGGGGGTACATGGCTGCTCTGGTCCAGATGGGCACCAAGTGATGGAGCTTGAGCAGGCCTGGCAGCCCTGAGACCGGAGAACGAGGTGTATGGACATGGGAGCACTTAAGAGGAAGCGTTCTCAGCGATTGTTGAAAGACTGGAGATGGATGGGGAGTCCATATAATCATTCAGCCGAATCAAGACACTTTTGAGAAAGAAAGCAAAGTGATATTAATAACCTTGCTCATCAGCAGGCATAAACCAGCCCTGCCGTGGGCTAACCTGACATATGGTTATTTCAACAGAGGGAATAAAGGAAAAGACCAGAATCAAAACTTACTCTAGTATTTCCTGTCTTGGGGGTTATGGGGTTCTGCAGTTAACAAGGCATTTGTAAATGCTATTTCCGGTTCCAGGGTGGTGGTAGGTGGGTGGTGGGCCTGTCTTTGTGACCGCTACTTGTCCCTCCCAACAAGGCTTACGAGAAATCAGACACAGTGAAGGTACAGGCTTAAGTTACAAGGCGTGTGACCAAGGTACTCTCTAGAACCCACTGGGGTGGAAATTACTTGTTTTTGTTCTTGATTTTAATTTGAGAGAGTGAGCGAGACAGCACAAGCTGGGGGAAGCAGCAGAGGGAGAAGCAGACTCCCCTCTGAACAGAAAGCCCAACATGGGCTCAATTCCAGGACCCTGGGATCATGAGCCAAAGACAGATGCTTAACTGACTGAGCCACCCAGGCACCCCTGGGGTGAACATTCCTGGAAAAGGAGCCTCTCCCCTCCAACTCTGTCACCTCTCTTCCTTAGAGGGTAAGACCAAGAACCACCTCAGCCATGGGAGAGTGAGCGGTCTATAGGTACATTGGATACTAGCAGGTGGCAGAGGTTCTTTAGGAAATCCAGCTGCCCTGCACCAGGGGAATTTGAGGGTCCATAGGAAGCTGGCTTGGAAGCAGAGGCCAGTGAGCCTGTGGGACCCTGAGTTGACATGTATCTTCTACCTGGAGAAAGGCCTTCAGTCCCAGCCAGGTCCTTGTCCAGGCAATCGAGAGTAAGCTTCCAAAGCTATTTTGGGGGTGGTTCTGGTTTAGGGAGGGGAAAGGGAGAGGAGAGTGCAAATGGGGTACAGAAAAACCATCAAGTTTCAATGAACTGGCCTGTAAGCAAATATTCTAAACTCCAAACTATATTAAAGACAATCTTACGATTCCTTTGAGGTTCAGAAAGTGCATGAGTCTTATAAAGTTTCAGGGTCCCCAGGAACACCCCTGGCTGTGCAGTAAATGCCCAGCTGTGCCCACTCCTACATGGTCTAAAGGATACCGGTGACACAGCCCACCTGTGTGTTCTCAACGAACCTGGGCCACTGTCCCAGCCTCCAGGTTTTGTGCCTAATTTCTGATGAACTAAAATTAGTAACAGGTGACAAGCCAAAAACACATTTTGAAGGGATGGCTGTAGGATGTGACTTTCTTAGCTCTTTCATTACATTCCACGAATCTAATTTTAGCTTAGAGAATACCCCTGGGGACTGCAGGTCTGATTTGCAGACCTGAGTTTAAAGTCAATCACACCACAGGTTTGCTTTGATAATGGCAGTCGAGCTGGTGTGCTGGGACCTCAGAGGACCGGGGTTTTGAGTCTACCACTTTCTTGGTAAGAACAACAGAAAGAAACCCACGATCTTCCAGAACTCTGCATCACTCACAGGACTTCCCATAAACTTGGAGAACTGGTCCTCAAAACTCCCCTCCATCTGATCTGTTTATCCAAAAGTCTCAACATATCCTCTGTCCCATGCAGGTGACCTGCTCTGGCGGGTGTCTCTGAACTCCTCTTGGACTTACTTTTCCCGCTGATCATTCCCTCTGCCTGGCTCTACCTCTTGGTCAGGACCCCTGCTGCTCCCTGAGCTACAGACCTCTGTAGCTGGTGCCCTACCTGACCCTGATGAACATCCTCTTCTTTTTCCTCCTCCTCCTCTGCCGCTCACCTTAGTGAATGATAAGGAAGAAGTTTCTTCCAGTAGTTCTGCCGGGATTTATTCAATCCACTGTCCAGAGATACCTTTCTAAAACACAAACCAAGGGGGAGGAGCAAGATGGCAGAGGAGTAGGAGACCTAAATATCATCGGGTCCCAGGAGTTCCACTAGACCATTATCAAATCCTTCTGAACACCTACAAACTCGATAGGAGACAGAAGAAGAGCAACAATTCTAGGAACAGAAAATCGACCACTTTCTGGAAGGTGGGATGCACAGAGAAGTAAATCCGAGGCGAAGGGAAGATAGACTCCGGGGGGAGGGGTTGGCTCCCAGCAAGCAGTGGAGCAGCAAAGCACAAAATCGGCACTTTTACAAGTCTGCTCCACTGAGGGATGTCGCTCCAGAGGCTAAGCGGGGGGTCGAGCCCTCGTGGGGACAGTGTGTTCTCAGGACCCGTGGGGTCACAGGAAGACTGGGGTCTCTGAGAGTGGCAGAGCTCCCAGGTCTCAGAGAGGGGAGACCGGCTGCAGAGACGGAGCCGAGGAGGGGGCTCTCAGCTCGGGGTTACCTTAAGCCATGATCCGAGGCACAGTCGGACCACTGCTCTTCCAGCAGGGACCCAAAATGTGGCAGGTCCAGGGAGACCCCTTCCTTCCTCCTCCGGGAGGAGCGTTGTGGGCATGTGCTGCCAAAATCTGCTGGGATTGGAGACTCCAAATGGGCCCATGCACCAGAGACAGAAATGCTTGGTCACAGGCTGGGGGAGCACTGAACACAGCCGGAGACCAGGGAGATGGGAGTTATTGACGGCTTTTCTCTGAGGGCGCACTAAGGAGTAGGGCCCCGAGCTCTTAGCTCCTCCAGACCAGAGATTGGGAGGCCGCCATCTTCATTCCCGTCCTCCAAAGCTCTACGGAAAGCACTCAGGGAACAAAAGCTCCCGAGAGCGAACCTGAGCAGCTTATTTAGCCCGGCCTCTGGCAATGGAAGTGCAATTCCAACTCAGGCAAAGACATTTGAGAATCACTGCAACAGGCCCCTCCCCCAGAAGATCAGCAAGAATATCCAGCTAAGACCAAGTTCAACAATCAGTGAGAACTGCAGAACTCCAGAGCTAGGGGAAAGCAACACGTAGAATTCATGGCCTTTTCTCCATAATTCTTGGTCTTTCAAAGTTAAATTTTAAAAATTTTATTTTTCTCTTACTCTATTTTTAAAAATTTTCCTGTGATCAATGTGATACATTAATAAAAGAAAGAACAAGAACCATATGATATTCTCAATAGATGCTGAAAAGCATTTGACAAAGTACAACATCCCTTCCTGATCAAAACCCTTCAGTGTAGGGATAGAGGGTACATACCTCAATATCAAAGTCATCTATGAAAAACCCACAGCGAATGTCATTCTCAAGGGGAAAAGCTTGAGAGCTTTTCCCCTAAGGTCAGGAACATGGCAGGGATGTCCACTCTCACCACTACTATTCAACATAGTACTAGAAGTCCTAGCCTCAGCAATAAGACAACAAAAAGAAATTAAAGGCACCTGAATCATCGAAGTCGAACTCCTCTCACTCTTTGCAGATGATATGATACTTTATGTGGAAAACCCAAAAGATTCCATTCCAAAACTGCCAGAACTCATACAAGAACTCAGTGAAGTGTCAGGATATACAATCATTGCACAGAAATCAGTTGCATTTCTATACACCAACAGCAAGACAGAAGAACAAGAAACTAAGTATCAATCCCATTTACAACTGCACCCAAAACCATAAGATACCTGGGAATAAACCGAACCAAAGAGGCAAAGGATTTGTACTCAGAAAACTATAGAACACTCAGGAAAGAAACTGAGGAAGCCACAAAGAAATGGCAAAATGTTCCATGCTGAAGGATTGGAAGAACAAATACTGTGAAAATGTCTATGCCACCTAGAGCAATCTACAAATTTAATGCAATCCCTACTAAAGTACCATCAACTTTTTTCACAGAGCTGGAACAAACAATCCTAAAATTTGTATAGAACCAGAAAAGACCCCAAATAGCCAGAGGAATATTGAAAAAGAAAACCAAAGCTGGTGGCATCACAATTCTGGACTTCAAGCTCTATTACAAAGCTGTCATCATCAAGACAGTATGGCACCGGCACAAAAACAGACACATAGATCAATGGGACAGAATAGAGAGCCCAGAAATGGACCCTCAACTCTATGGTCAACTAATCTTCGACAAAGCAGGAAAGAATGTCCAATGGAAGAAAGACAGTCTCTTCAACAAATGGTGCTGGGAAAATTGGACAGCCACACACAGAAGAATGAAACTGGATGATTTCCCTACACCATACACAAAAATAGACTCAGAATGAATGAAAGCCCTCAGTGTGAGTCAGGACTCCATCAAAATCCTAGAGGAGAACACAGGCAGCAACCTCTTTAACCTCAGCCACAGCAACTTCTTCCTAGAAACATCGCCAAAGGCAAGGGAAGCAAGGGCAAAAATGAACTATTGGGACTTCATTAATATCAAAAGCTTTTGCATAGCAAAGTCAACAAAACCAAAAGACAACTGACAGAACGGGAGAGGATATTTGTAAATGACATATCAGATAAAGGGCTAGTATCCAAAATCTATAAAGAACTTATCAAACTCAATACCCAAAGAACAAATAATCCAATCAAGAAACGGGCAGAGGACATGAACAGACATTTCTGCAAAGAAGACATCCAGATGGCCAACAGACACATGAAAAAGGGCTCCACATCACTCGGCATCAGGGAAATAGAAATCAAAACCACAATGAGATACCACCTCACACCAGTCAGAATGGCTAAAATTAACTGGTCAGGAAACGACAGGTGTTGGCAAGGATGTGGAGAAAGGGGAACCCTCCTACACTGTTGGTGGGCATGCAAGCTGTGCAGCCACTTTGGAAAACAGCATAGAAGTTCCTCAAAAAGTTGAAAATAGAGCTACCCTGTGACCCAGCAATTGCACTACTAAAGATACAAATGTAGTGATCCGAAGGGGCATGGGTACCCGAATGCTTATAGCAGCAATGTCCACAATAGCCAAACTATGGAAAGAGCCCAGATGTCCATCAACAGATGAATGGATTAAGATGTGTTGTGTGTATATATATATATACACACACACAATAGAATACTATGCAGACCTTGCAAAAACCAAAATCTTGCCATTTGCAACAATGTGGATGGAACTAGAGGGTATTATGCTAAGCGAAATAGGTCAATCAGAGAAAGACAATTATCATATGATCTCCCTGATATGAGGACTTTTAGAGGCAGGGCAGGGTGTTGTGGTGGGTAGGGAGGGAAAACACGAAACCAGATGGGACCTGGGTGGGAGACAGACCATGAGAGACTCTTAATCTCAGGAAACAAACTGAGGGTTGCTCAGGGGTGGGGGGTAGGTGTAGGGTGGCTGGGTGATGGACACTGGGGAGGGTGTGTGCTATGCTGAGTGCTGTGAAGTGTGTAAGCCTGATGATTCACAGACATGTACCCCGAAGCAAATAATACATTATATGCTAGTAAAAGAAATAAAAGGAAAAATAAATAAAACACAAACCAAGCCATTTCACCTTCCTGCTGAAAGCCCACCAATGACCCCAAACCACAGACTCCTTAGCAGCACCCGGGAGGAGGCCCTTTGAGCAACTCCCAGCTCATTCCACTCTGGGCTCAAGCTCAGAGCAGCTCATGGCTCCCCCCCTGGGCCAGGCTGGCTCGCGTTCTGCCTTCAGGCTGTGCATGTACCACACCTCCCCCTCCCTTCACCTGATCACCTTCCTCACGTTCCCTTGCCCATGACCTAGAGCCAGGAGGGAAGTAAGCAGCCTTGTTTGTCTTACTCTAGGTCCACAACCAGCCTTTAATGGACGTTTAATGATCAATAAATGAAGAAACAAGGAACGCATGATACAAAATTGCAATGAGGTAGAACCAGGACCACGGTGGGCAGGGGGGCTGGGGGGAAGGGACAAGAAGAGGTTGCAGACCAGGATGATGGTTCGCAACTTCAGCAGCTTCCAGGTGAAATCTGAACACCCCTCTCCCCCACCTTGCAGGGAGGGCAAGGAGAGCCCAAAGGAGGAGGCAGGCCACTCTAGAGTGGTAGGTGGCAAATTGAATAAGCAAGGGAACTTACAGACAGGGCTTGTCTTGGGCAAGATCTCCACACCAGCTAGCCAGAATCTCCAGTTTATACACAGGTGATAAGCAACAATACTTTACACTCTCAAGACTGTATCCTTGAAACAGCTCCCTCTGTGGGAACCACAGCTACAAAACAGACATTCCAAGAACAGGGGAAGGGGTAAGGAGCCTCCAGTTGCCCAGGTTCCTCTTATGGGTCAACCGGCAGTCACGTGCTCTCGTTGATCTCCTCCAACATAGGACCAGAGCTGGTCTGTGGACTTGGGTGTGACGGCCAGCCTAGTGGGAAGGGGCTGGAAGGTAATGTCCTGGGGTCATCCTTGCTGATTGTGTGTGCATGCACATGGGATACATGAATAGTAACTTTTCAGGACATACTCTTGTTGTCATACAACCTCAGTTCTCTTTAACCGTTCTGAAGCCTTAAAAACCTCCCTTGTGTAATATCAGGGCGTGATCCCTAAACTAGTGTATGGATGGCCGCCATCTTGGTGCGAGGTTGTTCATCTCGGGAAAACACCACCCTGACAGGATGCTTGCCAAATAGAGATGATTCTAGTTTGGACATTCTAGTTTGGACAGTGGCAACGACCTGGTTCCTCATCTCCTCTGCCTTGCATTCTCCTGTCCGGCTGCAGAATCTAGTGAAAATGGTAGACTTTCGTCCCCCTAGGGGCTGTATCCAAACCTAAACCACGTCCAGATGACACAGTAAAGCCCCTTTTATCTTTCAGAAGCTTCTGCAGTAGGGCCACGGGAGAGAACCAACACCTGGGAAAAGAGTCTTTTACAGAAAAAAAATACCTGAATTGTTTCCACGTGCTTTTCCATTGCCTCCCTGGCCACTTTCTATGCGGTGGTCAGATTCTCCTCAAGGGTACGTCGCACATGCCAGAGGCCCGGCCCTGCCTTCGGGAACCGACCCGGAACTTTCTACCACTAGTGGATCACTCGGGGCCTTGGGGGTCTGCGGCAAAGACCCACAAGGAACTGCTCATGCCCGTGTGTAACTCCACACCCCTCTCGTTGCTCTCCCAACAGAAACTATTGGCCGCTCCTCCAAACCACCACTTTACTTCCCTCCTCACAATTCAGGCCAGATGCCATCATTACCAAACGCCTCCTGAAACCTGACTCTTCCACTCTTTCCCTAATTTGAGTGATTTAAGTTAAGACTCTTGGCAAAGACCGATTATTTCCATGACAGCGGTTATCACGTTGTAATTAGCCCCTCCTTGGACTGTGAGCTTTCTGCGGGTGGAAACCATATCCACTGGGCTTAGCAGAGCATTTGGGCGCGTAGTAGGCGTACAAGAATCCTTCCAGTGAACTCTAGGGATATAGTCCATATGGCCAAGTGCACACGGCTGCAATGCACACATTAACGAATTTTCAAATATGTGTACACAGAGGCATAAACCCATAATGACCACCCAGGTGAGCATTACAGAGCATTCCCCAGAGGCTCCCTTGAAACAACAGGCTTTAATTGCTCTGGGAATGAGCCCCCCATCCAGCTCCTGAAAGCCGAAAGCCGGCCGGTTGCCAGTATGAAATCCAAGAGGCTTGCAGAAGCCC